>JAAMXP010000230.1:0-38001 GCA_019693395.1 Ettlia oleoabundans
ACCTTGACGGAAGGCATGCCAATATCACTTGTGCTGCAGCTGGGCATATCAGGTGCCTCTACAAATTCTAGACATGTCACACACATGTCCGATAGAACCAGGCTATTCGCCATGGAGGAACACGCAGCATGCAGCTCTCCAGCCATCTCGCGAGCCCCGCTAGCCCTGAAGCTGCTTGCCCTCAGAAGCAGCAGCTTGGACGCTGGCTTCCTTCCACGGCACGGTTGGCCGCGAGGCGGCGATGCCCGCTGGCTGGCATAAGCTCAGGAACACAACATGGCGATGAGCCTCCCACGCGGCCACGCCCCCATGCGCCCCCCACCCTCAACCCCATCCCCTACCCCCGTTCATCAAGCTCAATTATTGTTCAGGGGGCGGTTTTCTTCAACAATGTTACGCGTGCCTTGCTCGTATGGGGAGTTGGGTGGTCACCTGCGGCGCGTTGTCACTTCAGTTTTTGAACAGTGCTAGGCTCAAGGTCGCCAAGAGGGTGCTGGTTTTGTAACCTCCAAGGATCAACAGCTGGCTTGCACTGCAGCCCAAAGCGGCACCCCAGCCCAAAGTGCCGCACAGCAAGCAAGGGCGGCTCACGGCGCAACGGCACCCTTATGACTGCCTTGGCCAAGCAGCAGCGACTCCCGCTGCAACGCTGCAGGCTGTAGCGTTGCTTGATGGCGAACATAGGGTGCGTTGATGCTGTGCACTGGATAGCTCAAATGAAACAAGGGCCAGACCCTTCGTCCTTCCGGCCGTTGCTCCGCGGCAATGACAACGGGCTCGCTCGAATGCAAACATAAGTTATGACCTAAAAGGCCGATCACGGCCGTGACGGGTTTGCCAAGCTGTTTTGTTTTGGAAGGCACACCTGGAGGTGCCTAGAGCACATTGAGCCGCAATATATTGCTTCAGTCTACTTGGTCCCGTTGGATTGATGCAGTTCACATGCCCCTGTCCCGCGACAGGTGAGAGAGCCTGGTCGCAGCCTGCAGGGCTTGCGCCGCCGCTTTGCTTAGTGCTTGCGCGCTGACAATATCTGTTTGCGACAGGTCTTCGCCGGCATGCAGTAGAGCACTGCCAACACCACCTTGCCGACAACAACAACGCCCCGACCGGCAGCGTGGTGCCAGGCTTGGGGACAGCCCGGCTGCATAGCCATGACGCTACCGGCCGAGACGTGCTCTTGTTTGTGCTGATGCAGCGGAGCTGCAGGCTGCATGCGCCCTGCCGCTGGGCCTGGTGGTGCAACCACTGGCGCCGCCTGATGGCGGCGGCGGCGGCGGCACCACCCTGCCGCCTCCCGCCTGCTGGGCCGCAGATCTGGCGCGCTGTGCCCGCTGCCTGGCATACATCAATCCGCTGTGTGATGTGGACGACCAAGGCTGGCTCTGCGCCCTGTGTGGCACCTCCAACGATTTCTCCACAGCCACCACACTGAGACGGTAAGTGGCGATGGGCATGGGATGCCCTGGCTGCCCTGCCCTGGCCTGGCTCGCCATGCATTCAGCGCTGTTGTTACCTTCTAGCACATTGCAACCGCTGCTGCGGTGCTGTTCAAGGGTGCAAGTGCTGCAGCAGTGCTTAGTTTGGCAGCTGGGCGGCCTATCGTTGTTTTCTGCCGTGGCGGACCGGTTGCCCAATTTGCCAAGTGGCCAACCCCAACTTGTGCTGCTTTGCTCTACATCTCTCCCTTGCTTGCACGGCAGCTACTATGCCGCCAGCACGGAGCAACGCAGCGGGCTGCCTGAGCTTCAGCAGGTTGTACTGGACGCCGCCTGCCCGCTGGTTCCGGCAGAACCTGATGAGGGGACGGAGGAGGTGGAAGCTGTGCAGGCGGCTCCCGCGGTACTGGCGCTGGTGGATGCCTGCTGGGAGGAGGAGGGGGCGCTGGAGGCGGTGAAAAGCGCGCTGGCTGCGGCGGTGGAAGCGCTGCCGCCTGCGGGGCGCTTCGGCCTCGTCACCTTTGGGTCGCAGGTGCGGTATGGACGTTGCGCTGGTTGGAGTACACCACACTTTCTACAATGCGCCTGCGAATCTTCCTGTGTGCCACTGGCCGGATTGTAAGCCTTCCCCTTTTAGCCGCACACCCATTCACATGCAGCGCGACCCACACGCCTGCAGATTGCGCTGCACCAAGTATCTCCCGCACCCAGTAACGGCGGCGGCAGTACTGTACCGCTGGCATCTAGAGAGGGGCCAGCTGGGGTTAGCCTTCTTGAGGGGAAGGCCCCCCTGGGCTCTGTGCTGGCCCCTGTGGGCGCCTGCAAACCTGCCACGCTGGCGGCAATAGAGGGGTTGGAGGCGGAAGCGCCGCCTGCTGGGGGAAAGGGTGGCAGCAGCGGGCGGCAGCGCCCGTTGGGCGCCGCCCTGCATGCCGTGCTGCGCTGGCTAGCCACCGGGGGTGCGGCAGTCGCCGCCCAGGGCTTTGCAGAGGAGCAGCGGCAGGAGGAAGCGGAAAAGGCGCGGCAGCAAGCTGAGCGGCAGCAGGCGCCAGAACAGCAGGCAGTTAAATGTGGCAGTGGCAGCGAGGAAGCTCAAGAGCGAGAGGATTGGCAGGAGCAAGAGGGAGGGGTTTCAGGTGCCAGCACCAGCGTCCTGCAGGCTCAGGGTTTTCCCGGTCTGCGCCTGCTGGTCTTCCTATCGGGGCCGCCCAATGTTGGGACAGGGGCAGTAGTGATGCGCCGTGCACCGCAGCAGCTGCCAGAGGAGGTGAAGAAAGCGGCAGCTGCAGCTGCAAAAGAGGCAGAAAGGGTGAGCGGTGTGCAGGTTGGAAGGGGCTGCACGCAATGCATCGCAGTGCCTGCCGGATCGAGCGATACCCAGCAGCTGGCAGCCGTAATTGCAGCTGCTGATCGAGATAACCTCGTCTTGTTGACATCAGCATATCTGCTGAACAGTTCCTTGCAAAGGCCGGAGGTGCATGCACCACCTCCACAGGTGCCGCTACTACCTGCGTCACCATGACATGTGCCGCCAATACACGCACCATCATGATACGTGCCGCCATGTCGTGCATCGTCCCAATGCCTGCAGGAGTTTGCCGGGCTGGTGCTGGACCCAGCCTATCCCGAGCTTTCTGCATGGGGGGATTCCGAGGCCGCCCGCGTGGAGGAAGCGGCAGCAGCGGCCGCCGCCGCAGCAGCAGCTGCAGAAGCCGCTTCTGCGGTAGCTGGCGACCTGTCGCATGCTGCGATACCTGGGGTGCCAGGGAGTGAGTTGGTGGTCAATCTTGCGGCCCGCGAATTTTATGCTCAGGCGGGGGCTGCAGCGGCGGCACTTGGAGCAAGCGTGGACATCTTTGCTGCCTGCCCACACTGGATAGGTGGGTGAAACTGAGTATGTGAGGTGGTGCAGGTGTGTGGCTAGTTATTGACAGATGTTGAGTGCCGATGGTGGCAAGGCGATGCGGGACCGGCAGCAGCGGCGGTTTCGGCAGCGGTCGGTTGTTAACATGTTGGGTTGGGGTTTGTTAACTCCTGTGGCCAGTGCACTGCGCCTGCTAAGGCTGTTTGGGTGGCCTGGAGGCTGATGGCAATACATGAGGAGGGTGCTGGGATGCCTACTCCTTGCTTGTTTGGTGCAGTCATGAACCAGCCGCTTTGTCCTTCGCAATCAATCGCAATGCACGCCACTGCATCCTGCCCTTCCTACATCCACCAGTTCCCCTGCCAATCTACTACTTTCACAATTCTCACACCCCCCACCCACACCCCACATTTACCATCAACCAAAATATTTGCTGTGCTGGCACCAAGTTTTGTCAGCAACCCCACACCACTCCAACCCCGCACTTATCCCAGCCTTGACCAAGCCCACCCCCACTCCACACCACCCACCCGCCTGCCACCCCTGATTGCTGTGCTGCGCTGCACAGGCGTGGACCTGCTTGAGCCCCTGACCAGCGCCAGTGGCGGCCACCTGCTGCTCTACCGCTCACCCGAAACGGCCCCGTTGCCACAGGCACGATACACTGCACTCCCTTGTCCCTCGGATGCTGTTGGCCCTACAAATTTATTTTCAAATTCTGGCTTGATGCTGCTTATGGCTTGATGTCGATGCTTCACTGTTGATGTCATCAGTGCTTGCCGCTTCTTGTTCCTTCGCTTGGCAAACTGTCTGTCCAAATCATTCAATGGATCTGTCGCCTGATTTACACCCAACCCTCCCTTACATATACACCTACAAATGCGTGCCCCCAGCAGGACGTGTACAAGAGCTTGAGCCAGCCCCGAGCCTTTGCCTGCCTGCTGCGCCTGCGCTGCTCGCCAGAGCTGGCACTGGCGGGATACTACGGCCGACTCACGGCAGACAGGTGGGAGGGTGGCTGGCCGGCGTGTGCAGGGGTATTTGTTTGTGTGCTTGAGGCGGGGTGGAATAAGGTATGGCGAGGTTGTGTGTGTTTGGGTGTGTTGAGGATTGAGTCATCGTCAGCCAGCACATATAAGGCACCATCACTGCTCCATATGCTCACCCACAGGCCTTCATACACTTTGGCACCTGCCGGGTTCCTTCCATTCGTGCCTAGTAGTGTAGCATTTTCCCAGGTTATTCCCCAAGCTCAACCTTTTTGTTTGATCATCTTGACTGAATGGATGTTCCCTGCAGTGACCTCGGCCTCTTCCGCATGGTGGCCTGCGGGTCAGATGATGCGCTGGCGTTTGAGCTGGAAAGAACCGAGGCACGTGCCAGCGGGGCACCCCCTGTGGTACAGCTGGTGATGCAGTACAGCGTGCTGGAGCCGGAGGCAGCCGCTGGGAAGCCGACAAGTGCAGGCAGCAGCAGGTGGAATGGTTGTGTATGGTGGTGGGGCGGGTATGGGGTGGGTGATGGGTGGGTAGTGGTGTGGGGGGCACGCACGGGGGGTGCAGCAGGGGCACTTCAGTGTGTTCAACGCCTGCCTTCTTGCAGGGCTTGTCCTTCCCTGCCTATCTAGCACCTCTTCGCCCCACATCTCAGTCCTTCCTGCACTCCACACACACCTGCATGCTCGCCTCTCATTCATGTGCCCATGCATTTGGTTGACGCATGCTGCTTCTCACTCTCACACCCGTGCATCCAACCAAGCACTCACCTAGCCACCATTTTGCCACCCTGCCCCAGGTTTGTGCTGCGCCGTCGCATGCGCATTCTGACTGCGGCGGTGCCTCTGACACCCAGCCCGCAGCAGCTATACAGCGGGTGCGATGCGGAGGCCGTCACCTGCCTGGTGGTACGCAAGGTTCTGGAAGTAGCGGCGGAGCGGGGGCCTGCTGCTGCTCAGAGAATGCTGCGGGGCTGGCTGGCGCAACTGGCTGCGGCAGTGGCAGATCCGGAAGCCCTCATATGGCACCAGCGGCGGCCCCGGCGTGGTGAACAAGCTCCACCACTTCCAAAGGTGCAGTACTGCCCGGCGGCATGGCGGCACATCATGGCTGCCGTTTGCTGCTGTGCCAGGGCTTTGCCTATTGCCTATTGCTCTACTTGTTGGTATCAATCCTTGCCCTGTGCCTGGCTTTCTCAGGTGGTTGTTTCCACGTATACTGGCCCCTCTCCTGCCTCTAGCCTAATTTCCAAATTCCTGCGGTATGTTGCGGCCTGCTACCCACGCCAAGCTGTTCCCTCACCTGCAAGCACCGCCACTACCTTTGTCCCTTCATGATCCACTCACACTGCTGAATGCAAGCCAACTGCTGGGAGAATGTGGTGTAACCTGCTGGGAGAGTGTCGCTGAGATGCCACGTGTATGGTGAAATGCCTGCAGGTGGATGCCTCGCTAGCCCAGGTTGAAGCCTTGCAGCAGCTGCCGCACTTGGTTTACGCACTCCTACACGGGCCCCTTCTGCAGCCACCAGTAGCAGCTTCCTTGGCAGTTGCGCTGCCACCAACAGCAACAATCAACCCACCCACAACTATGCCATCATCAGCCGAGCCGTGGCAGCAGCAACAGCAGCAGTCGCAGCAGCATGCCCCACATTCAGAGGCGGCAGCAGCTTTGCGAGCATTGCTACAGGTGCTGCCCCCTGATGAAACGGCGGTGGCTGTGTGCCCGCAGTTGAGCAGTTGGGCTAGCCCGGATGAGGTGGTCGTGTGGCGCCACTCTCTGTCAGCGGCAGCACTGGAGCTCGGGCTGCAGCCCATCTGGGTCCTGTGAGTGGCGCTGCCCTGCCATGTTTCGCTTGTATTGCAGGCCTTAAGGGGATGTGCTAGCAGCTGCCCTGTCAGGCCCACCATTAACGTTACAGCAGGGAACCACTTCTGGCTGCTTGGTTGCTTGCTTGCTTGCTCCTTCAACTTGGGCCAACTAGCGCGTCGGCATGCCACCCAACACGGCTTGCAGGGGCAGTGGTGCGCAAGCTTAAGAAGCACCAGTAGCATTAACCTTGGTCTTAACATGCGTGCTCTGCCGTGGCAAAACTTCCCCGCTGATCTGTGCTGCTGTGATGCAGGGACACCTACTCAAACCTCATTGTGCTCTACGCCGCTGCCTCCGCCGGCAGCGTGGTGGGCTCCCCTCCGCCGGCCCCCTTCCCGCCCCCTGCTGCCAGCCTGCTTCGTCGCAGCCTGGCAGGGATTCGTCAAGTGCGCCGTAGCACGCCAGAGTTGCTGCTGCTTCGCGAGGGACTGGATGACACATCCCTCTTCTACTCTTTCCTATTGGAGGATGCCCCGCCGCAGCCGCCTGCAGACCAACTGCCTGCGGTGCCCTTTGGTGATGGCAGTGCACACTCACCGACCGCGCCTGCTGGGCACTCAAATGTCCAACAGCAGCAGCAGCAACCCCAGCAGCCACAGAGTTTTGTGTCATTCCTTGACGAAGTAGCCGCAGCGGCCCATGACATGCTGCAGTCCCAGCATTGATGCCAACACTTTTGCCAAATGGTTCACCCTACATTTGCTGTCACCTTCTCAGTCAATTCTAGCCATGCCTTGGTAACGGTTGTTCAGGACAATTCTTCAGGCGCATATAGCCCTGCATGTAACCTACCCAGTCTTCTTTCAGGACATCCAGTTGCTTTTGCCTCAACCAGCGATAGACACTGTGCAGATTGCCTGTACCGGTACCTGTTGGGTGCTGAACCACTTGCTGAGCTGCCCGCAGGTTGGGTATCAAGTCCACCATACGTGTGAAGCAGAGAAGCAGCCTTGCCCAATGAATATACCACTTCATTTTGTAATGCCGCATGCGAAATGAAGCAGCATTCATCTGGGACAGCCACGCACAGGTCAGATCTGCATGGCCTGATGGGTCAAATGCCTGCCAGCATTTCACGCTCAGCAGCGCAACACGTGTTGCCGTGGCAGCATTTCCCGACTCAGCGTTCGCCGTTCCGCCCTTCAAGGTGTGATGTCTGCGTTTAGACCCCATCGGTTTGCGTTCAGCGCCGAAGCATGGCCCCTGTCGAGGACGAATCGGACGTCCCCAGAGCTCGGAAGCGGCCGCGGAGGGCAGGTCAGCTGCCCTGACTGCAGCAGCCTGTTGGGTCAGCGGGTAATGTGGGAGGTGCTGCACTGTAACTGCAAGCGCGGCAGGTGTTTGATGGGCTGAGGCTGGTTACTCGCAGCCTGGTCAGCAGCAGGCATCCTGAGCTTGCCATGATGAAGAACGCAATGTATGGAAAACAATGTGTGACTGCATTGTTGGCCGGAAAGATCGGAGCCCGCCCAGCGCACGCCGGCACAACCGGCCAACACCGGCACTAGCTTGATGTGCCTGCGCCTTGCTCCCTGCCTTTTGTGCAGGACCCCTGCTGCCACGCTATCATCCCACCGCCAGCGTGAACCAGGCAGCCCAGCCCGGTGCTGTGCAGCCCACGCCCCTGCGAGCACGGCTTTTCTTAACCACCTCCAGCGTTGCAGCCTTTGCACACAACTTCGCATTGTTAACCACGCGGGATGAGTCACACCAGCAGCAGCCTGCACGTGTTGCGCCATTTGCAAAGCTGCAGAAGCGCAGGTACTTGGGCCATCGCGCAGCACCGAGCACTGCTAGTCGGTTTGGCATGGGTGCAGCACCCATGGACAGCGCGGCCGTGCAGCACCCACAAAGCCATGTGGGTGCAGGGCGCCAGCAGCAGCAAGGACTGCAGCAGCGACAGTCGGGACAGGAGGAGTCAGTAGCGCTTCGCATGATGCGCAGCGCGGCCAACCCACCTGAAGTGTCATCAGAGGGAGTTGGCGGCAGCTCAGCTTGCCCAACCTTCAGGCAAGAACAGCGGCAGCTTCAGGCCCCTCCTCACGCAATGCCCAGCTTTGCAGTGCTGGATGCAGCCACGCTTCCTGCAGCTCTTATGCCAGCTGTGCTGGAACTGGAGCAGCATATGCTAGTATCATCGGTGGCGCCACTTCCAGCCCCAACGAAGCCCCGCTCCCAGTCCAGCAGCAGCAGCAGCAGCAGCAGATACTGCCAGCTGCAGCACCGCAGCGCTTGATCACGCTGCCAGCCCAGCAGCAGCAGCAGCTAATCAGCGCTGCTTCCGAGGGTGCTGGGTCTACTCGCTCAAAAGTGTGCACATCCGGATCGTTGGGTTCTCAGGCTGTGGTCGATGCCACCTGGATCGCAGCTATCAACAGCAACCCATATGCGGTGCTGACGCTGCTGCAGATCACGTCTCAGCTGCCCAAACCGGCAGCAGCAGGTGTTAACAGCGCTCTTGTGGCTGCATACTGGGCATCCTTCCAACATCTAGACGGCAACGCCCAGCATAGCAGGGTAAGAGCAGGAACGCGGGCATGCCTTGGCGTGTCGAGTAGTGGTCGGGACTCTTCGGGGGTCAACAACAGTGGCATACCTGTTCCCTTTGCTGTGCATGTTCGCTGTTGATCCTAGCACTGCCGCATATACCGGTGGTTTATGGCTTTGCCAACGCTTTCAGCTCCTTGTTGGCTGGTTGAGCATATGTCGCCTCAACCGCCCAACTGCTGGCGTATCTGTTAAACCCGCCTGCCTGCCTGTCTACCCGCCCGTCTTTCGACAGTCTACCTGCTATCGTCTACCCCTTCCCTGTCCCTGAGCTCTGTGCCCGCCTCGTTCCTACCTGCAAACCCCTGCCTCCCTGTTGCAGGCACGCGCCTTGATGTTCTTGCTTTCACAAGGTCAGTATGAAAGGGTGGCCATATTCATACATACGGCGCTAGCAGCCACACGATCTGGCAGCGCAGCGGGCCTGGGCTGAGGCATGACAGACAAAAGCCCGATGCCATGCGCAGTTCCCAGCTTTTTGAAACAGCATAAAGGAGGCTGTCGACGGAATGCTGCCAGTCTTGCCGACTGCCGGCAATCCACGTTTGTCATGCTGGGTGCCTGCTAGACTCCGGCTGGCCTGTTCTCCTGTATTCTACTCCCATGAGCGAGAGCACATTTGAACGTCTCGTATGCATGGCAGATAACTATCAGAACCTACAGTAAATGATGCATACGTCGTGCAGCACCCTGAACGGCATGTCTATTCCTGCACTATTTACCTCTTCTTTATCACGTCCAGAACCCTTGCAAAGAATTTGTGAATGGAAGAGGTTCCGCATCACAAAACCCACAACTCACCCAACAAATCCATGTGCGTCTGAAAGCCAGACATGAAAGCTTTAATCCGCGACCTTACAAATTGGTGTGAGACAGAGGCAGTGCGCAGCCTACAGCATCAACGAAGCAGCAGTGTTTGAGTCAAGCAATGGTGCGCACTTTATTGGCACCATATTGAGTAATGGCAAAGTTAGATAGGCTCCCACTGCAAAAGCCGTTGACAGCTTTTGCCCCATTTCTTCAGTGTGCAGCATATGCCTGACTGTCTTGTTACTGCTTGCAGCGCACTGATCATGTTGCACCATTGCTTGGGAAGCATCCCTGCCGGGTTCAAAAGGAAGACGTTCATAAATAGGAATACTGGTGGGAAGCCACGCGTCCTAATCCAGTTGCATAGCCCACGGCAACACATCATGTTGTAAGTTCAATATTATTTCAAAACCGAAAACTTAAAACCGAAAGGTCAGCCATGTTGCTGTGGTAAGCCATAGGCACAGAATAGAGCTGGGAAACGTGGAGAAACCTCACATACCTGCCGCGTGGCCCGCTCGGATTGCCGCCACAGCGCTCCCCAGCAATATCCTGCTGCGGCTGGCCCTGGGGCAGCCGCCCCAGTTGCCGAAACTGTCACATTAGTTCCTAGCTGGTCTACAGACCCGCCTGCTGCGCTGAGAGGTAATTGAGCCACGAAACCCGGCGACCGCAGCAAGGCTTGCCCCAGAGCTTTGGACATAAAGTCAAACATTGCAGACGAATACGAGGACCCAACCGTAGGGAGAGGTCCTGAGCTTTCCATGGGCTGTGGACGCGTCCAAGGCTGACACGTGGAGTGAGTCGGCTGGAAAGTTGAGCGTGTCAGGTACTCCTCACTGGTTTATCTAGATTAACACCTGGCATAAGCAAATCAACGACTTTTGCCATCTTACATGTCAACAAGGTGCCTTGCCAGCAAGCGCTTGAGCTTGGCATGCTACATGTGCAAGCGCTAGCGCTGCAAGCAAGCTGCGATTGCTTCGTGCCAGCAGGTATGGGTGCCAGAGAGTGTTGAGATAACTGGAAAAATGTCTGCAATCGAGTATCAATGACCATGCCAATGTGGTAACCATGGCGGCTGCAGGCTCAATTGTGCTGTGCAAAACGGCCCCACCCTGTACTTGCATTTCTGCCTGGGTGCCTGATGCTGCCGTGGCGCCTGCTATTCTGCTACCTGGTGTGCTGTGGCAGCAGCATGCTGAAGCGTGAGGCGAGCGGTTCACTGAGCTGGGCGGCCCTCGTGGCGACGCGGCGTATGCGACGTGAGCCCTGGGGGTCGCGCTCGTTCAGCAACATGCAGCTCTGTCCGGCATACGCCACTTGCACAACCACTTCCTCATGCTGCTGCTGCGGCGGCGGCGGGCCTGCCTGCGCAGGCTGTTCTGCTTGCTGCGGTTGTGCTGGTGTTGCATCCTTTCCTGCATCAGCGGCACCAGGAATAGGACAGCCCTCCTGCAGGCCCGCAGGCCGGCGGCGGCGCTGCGTTTCAGGGGCAGCAGGGATGGGCTGCCGCCACGGCTCCCCATCCATCTGCATGTGTGTGTAGCCATGATCATCCTTGATCTGCACCAGCATGCGGCAGGGAAAAAGGAAACAGGTTGAAACTCATAGAAAGAACAGGGCTCTGCAAGCCAGTCAGGGATGGTTGTAGCATAGTTCCGGCATGGATGGGGAGCAGAGCAAGTGATGGGGCCGCCGGCCAGTAGCGACCTGACAAAAGCCACCAGGTTCCGCCCCACAATGCCCTGTCTCACCTCGCAGCCATCCTCGATGACCGGCAACAGCTCAAACCCAGCACCGAATTCGCCGCCTGGCTGTACCCTCCCCACCCTGCAGCCCCAGCCTGCTCCAGCCTGCCCCGCTCAACCCAAAACATGGCCAACGATTTGTCTCATGCTCCACCCACCTTGCCTGCCCGCGCCTCCAGCCTCATCTCCACCTCTCGGCACTGCGCCAGCCGCACAGCGTGCAGCTTGCTGCTGACCTGGGCCATGGTCAAGGCGGCGTGCCAGCCGGAGCTGAACCCAACCACCTGCAGGCAGTAACGGTTGGACAGCCCCGCAGACAGGCACGCCAGGAGCGAGCAAGCAGGCACAAACCGAAAAGGTGTAAAGATGCGCTTCAGCATGCAAGTTCCTTCCTTCCCAGCAGGCAGTGCAGTCGATCTAAGCAGCTGGATAGCATTGCCGCCATCTGCCACGTGAAACAAAGCACCCCAACAAGAACAACGCCAAGTACTGAGATGCGAAGGTCAGTAGGATAATCCAGCCCACCTCTATGAGCCCATCATCAAAAATGGGTGCACGCCTAAACTGCTGCCCCTTGAGCAGCGTGCTGTCACCCAGGCCCACAATGTCCCGACCCCCGCCGTAGCTCTGCAGATGGGTGCATTCATGATGGGGGGAGTAGCGGCGAGTGAGGCGCTGTGCAGGTCGGCAGGACAGGCATGCTGGGAGGCACGGACAGGCAACAGGCACTTGTCACGAGTTGAAACAGGGAGCGAGTAATGCAGTCGGCAAGATGCCCAGCCAGCAGGGGAATTTGGGATTGGATAAACTCAGCGTGAAGCGTGCTGTGTGCAGCCAAGTCTGCACTCGTAGTGTTTGCCTGCCTGCTTGCCTGCCCGTGTGCATCCTGATACCTTCCAGCCCAGGGGCAGCTAATGGTCTAAGGCAGGGATTGAAATAAATGTCAATCCCACCTTATGAGTGAGTGTATCCTCCCCAGCCCTTCTCATCACTCCTCCCATTCAGCTCTCCATGCCGCTTCATTAAGAGCATGCCATAACACCAAATGCAGCCCAGCCCAGCCCAGCCCAGCCCAGTGCAGCCGCCCATGCCACCCACCTGTATGTTGAGCAGCACCAGCGCCCGCACGCTGCGTGGCACCGCCACCTCCCGCCACTCTGCGCCCTCCTCATCACGCACTCGCAGCCGCAGCTTGTTGGTCAGGGGCTGCAGGGCCATGGAAGAAAGCAGAGGCGTTGGCAGCATGTGTGCTGGGGGTGGCTGACTGGAAATGCATGTGGTATTGGGGAGCCGGGAAATGCTCAATGCAGGTTGCAAGTGGGGTCATGTTGTGGTTGGAGTTGGGTGGGGTGCTACGATTCTCCATACTGGCTGCCGTGGGAAAGCAGCAACAGTGCGGCCCTGGCCAACACATGAATCTTCCCCCTGCTGCAGCCTGCCGACAATCAAACCTCAACTCACTGCCACAGCCCAGCTGATGCTGACAAGTCTCCACCCCCATGACATATAACCAAGGAAGGGCAATGCACACCACTACCCACATGCCACCACCTCTCCTGTTATACACCCTATCCCCGCACCTGTGCCCCACAAAACCAGCCGCTAGTACAAGAATACCATGAGTACCAGGCCTGCAGTACACCACCAGCAGCACCATGCTATCAGTACTGTGCAGAAAAGGCAGCTTGTATGCAGCCATGTAGACCTGCCACCACACCCCTCCTTTCTACATCTAAACATGCCACACCGCATCCAGCCGCCGCATCCCCCAACCCCCCCCACTGCCCACTGCCCACGTAGTTGCCCTCGCATCCACCGGGCTCGGGCGTCCCCTTGCAATGCACACGCAGTGCCCATGCCTGCAGCCACCTACACCTGGTTGAGTGCACGATTGGATGCAGCCCAGCCGTGTGCCTCCCTCAGGCTGTGAAACCCATATGCCGCCTCAGCATCCAGCCCAAGGCTCAGGTAGTTCCAGAATAGGCCTTGGGCTACTCGGGGCTTAACAGATAACATTGGGGGAGAGCACCAGAGGCTACCATCTCGTCAAGGTGGTGTGGTGTGGCTATCAGTGGTGTTATTGGGGGTGCTGTGTTGCTGTTATGAGTGGGTATGTGACCCATGAGCGTGCGCATGAAGTGCACAGGCTAGTTCGCGAGGGCACCAAGCTACCATCCTATGCAGGCCTCCCGCCCAACCCACGAACATTTCCCTCCCGCTGCCTGCATCCTGCTCACATTGTGGGGGTCTGCTGCCAGAGCATACGGCAGCTCTGGAAAGTACGAGGGGTGCGGCGCGGTGATGCGTAGTGCCCAGCAGTCCAGGTGGCGAAGGCTGGCGTCCGCAAAGTGCTTCAGTGTGGTGTACAGCTGAAGGGCAAAGGGGGTGGATGGGCAATGGTACGAGGTAATATTGGCTGCAGGCGGGTTGCCGTGGCGTTCAAGTGTGCCGTTCAGTGGCCGGAGGGGTGCACACCTGGGAACTGACGCGGCTCACTGCACATGCCCCACAGCCACCAGACCCGCTGTGGGTTGGGGCCTCGCCACTATTGCCCATTTACTGGTATCACCTCTGCGGTGACCATCTTCACCCTGCCATCAAGACAATTCACCTGCCACTTTGCCAGGACCTTACCCCAGCCTACGCCTGCCAACCCCAAGGCCGTGATCACCATCACCAGCCATCAACATCAACAAAACTACCAACGCACCACCACCACCACCCGCCCCACTCACCTCCCGCGCCGCAATCCAGCGCTCCAAGAACGCGTTGCCCCAACCGAAGCTCAGGCTAAGGTCGTTGCCCGTGCCCAGAGGCATGATGGCAACTGCCGGCTGTGGCTCAAGTCCCAGCTCCCGCACAGTCTTGAGCAGCCAGGTGACAGTTCCATCGCCGCCGGCAGCCAGGATGCGCAAATTCCTATGGAGGCATGCTTGGGGGGTGGTGCGAGAGTACAGCGTGATGCCTCGATTATGATCAAGCTGTTGTATTGCTAATTGGACCCCTTGGACCCACAACTTGTGACGGGGGACCACTCGATCATTGGTATGCTTGAAGTTTCGGACGTGGTTGAAAATGGTAAAGGTGTGGCAAGTTTGGCAAAAGAGAAGCTCAAGCTTGGCGAACAAGCTCAATCTTTGGTGTAAGATCCCCCACCCCCACCCCACACCGACACCAACACACCCCCACCTTACATCCACCCACCCACCTGCGCACGTGCCCCGCCAAGCTGTCCCCGTGTGCCTCCCGGGACACAAGGTTGTCCCATATCGTGCGCAGCACCGGGGCGGGACGCGACTCTGCCAGGTCAAACTGCGGCAGCAAGTGGCGGTAGAAGGGGGCCTTGAAACACCAATTTGGTCACACAAGTATGCAATTAAACAGCGGGCTATGACAGGTGGCAACACCTTTGTCGGGCTGTGCATGCGCCATGATAAGACGCCGTGCCAAGCGTGATCGCCTGTCAAGCTGTCCCAGCCCAGCCCAGCCTGCTGGCACCACTCCAGCCAGCCCCGGCACGAATGCACCCATTAAGCGCCACTAGCCATCCTTTTTCCAGGATGCAATCCCCAGCTCAAACGCTTACCACTTGCGCCTGGCCCAAGCTACGGCTCAGCACGGTCAGTAGGCGGGGCCCCACGCGCCCGCCGCTCTTAGCATTGATGAACACGATAAGCGGCGTGTCGGCCACGCCTGGCCCCACATACCTCTTAGTCCCCACCAGGTATTCTGCGGGTATCCTGCGGTGCCAGCAGCACCCTTGCAAAGTAGGAAGGAGTTGCTGAGCGTAAACCACCACATGCTGGCCTCAGGCACAGCAGGCAAGTCAGTGAACAAGCCGATGGGTAGGGCGCGGCAAGCTGGCAAGCAGACCAGGCAGCGGCTGCCAGCAGGCATGAGCCACAAAAACAATCACAATGTGCAATGGACCACCCCGTGCTCTGTGGGAATCACAGGTTCACCCTGTCTGAAGGCAACAAGCGCTTAGCCTTGGCTTGCAACACCGCTTCAGCCTCTGTTGCCGTATATGTGGGCCATGCCCGTGCCAGGGGGCAGATAGCCGGGTGGGCCCCGATGCCTTCGTGCAGATGGCAGCACCCGCAATAACGCTCTGGTGCAGGCTGCAGCACCCACCTGTAGGGCTCCCGCATGTCAGTCATTTCCCGGTATTCCAGGTAAGCAGAGTCAATCGAGTCAAGGTTGACCTCATTAGGTGCATCACGCGACAACACCCGCCCCGCCGCCCTATCCGCCCCGCCGCTCTCTGCACCCGCGCCTTTGCTTTCGAACGGTGAAAGGGCGAGATCAGGCGATGCGCCATTGCTGCGGGGTGGGGGCCCCTGCAGCATGGGGGAGGTATGGATTGCAGCCGGCAGGGTGGCGGTGAGACTCCCAAAGCGGCAGCGGCGGGAGCAGAGTGTGACCTGCGGCGCCTAAGCGATCGCGGTTAAGTTCGTGGGTGATGGTCGGCAGTGTTAAATCCCGCGAATACCTGCAGCTCAACCTCTCCGCCCATCTTGTGCTCAGCAAATCAGGGTTCAAACTCGGGGACCGGCGGTGGCTGTTATCGGAATGAAATGTGGCAAGGTTGACAAAGATGGGATGGTTTAGGACCGATTGATCGACTCATGGACTTGTGCCTTCTGCTTTCCAGCTGCTGCCACTGCTGCCCGGCAGGGACTGGGGCAGGATCCCATGGTACAGTGCTATGTTACAAATGACATGCATGGGCGTCTGAATACAGCTTCTTGTAGTGGAGAGACATTAATACATAGGACAACGAAAGAGAAGCGGATTCAAGAGGGGGATACCAGTGCCGGAGTGGTTTGAAATAAAATGCGGCCGGGGCATGCACGCATGCGCCATGGGTTCTGGGCTTCGATGCTGTGCTGCGCCCAATGCCAAGCCTCATCGCTACCCCTCCCTCGGGCGGGACAGTACTGCCTAATGACAAGCCTCACCACCAGCTCAGTTGCGCCAGGCAGCGGCTCAGCAGCCACACCCGCTGTCGAAGCCTGCGTCCTTTGCAGTGGCGATACTGCCACCGGTGCCCGGCAGCGGCTGCGCTACGCTGGGCTTGGTGACAGGCTCACGACAGGCGCGCTCTGCCTTGTCAGCCTCCAGCTGCTGCCGCAGCGCCTCCTGCTCCTCAGAACCCAGCAGGCTGGTGGCGTTCTTACTGTGCAACACCAAATCCTTTGCACTCTTCTTCTTCAGAGCCTGCTGAGCCTCCTGGATGGTGCGCACCTGCAATGGGGGAGAGGGGGTGGCGCAGGGTGTTTGTAGCAGGCTGAGCAGGTGGGCATTTAGCAAGAACTCCCTAAATGTGAATGTCTGGCCTATTTTTGGCGTTCAGCCTTCCAACATTGAGATTACTAGCAGGAATGGGAGTGGGGTGTGGGATCTTGGGTGTAGGTGTGCTTGGTGGTGTGAGCGCGTACTGGTGGCAGGCTGAAGTCGGATTCCAGTTGCACAATACGAGTTGATAGGCCACATCAGCAGCTTTCCTTGGAGCAAGTTTACCAGAAGGGCGGGTAGGGAGCGACTATGTGCATAGCAGGTAAGCAACACGCAACGTGAGCTGCTGCACCCACCAACAAGCTACACAAGCAGGGTTGTGCTCTCTTTCAAATCTCCCGCAACGTTCACCAACCCTGCGAGCCTCGGTGCTTGAGCAGACACCCCTGCACAGTTATGCCTGCTGTTTGAACCATGCCTGCACCGCAGACAACCCGCCTGCCCAACTGTCACGCCCACCTGCACCATGCTGGCTGCGCCTTTTGGCAGGTTCATCACCGCCTCTCCTCCCTCCTCGCCCTGCTGCCAGCCCAGCTCTTGCATTGCAGCCAGCCCTCCCTCAGCCTCCACGATGCCTGCCCTGATCTTGGCGTTGCTCAGCTTGATTCGGCGGAACTTGTCCTCCCCAGGCTGCACCACAACATTGTAGGTGATTTTCTCAAGGAGCTCCAGCGCTGCAAGCGAGCCCACAGCCGCCAACGCAGTCTCAAGCGGCGTGCGCTTGTCCTTGATGAGAGCGGTGGTGCTGAAGTAGCCTACAGTGGCGAGGGAGGCGGGCAAAGCAGGTGGGCGGGGCTGGCAATTTGAACGGAAATGCTCTGCTTGGCACAACTGCCGTTGCAAGGCAAGGGTGGGCAGCGAGGGAGAGCTTAGGCGGCTGAAAGTAACGGTGGGGCTCAACAGATCACACAGCCTAGTATCTTCAGGGCTGGTTGATGTTTATGACACACATGCAGGAATGCAAGAGCTGCAACAGTCGCACGCAGCACTAGCAAGTCCGCAGGCGGATGGGGTGCTGAGACTGTTCCTACAAGGTGCAGCCGCCCGCTCATCCCTTTCTGCTGGAGCAGGAGCCCCCATTTGGCTCTATCAACGCGGACACCGCGGCAGCACCCGCCCCTTAGCGAAGGCTGGGTAACACGAGGCAGCGGGCGCGCCGGCGGGATGCCTTGCCTGCGTAGCCCATGGATTCTGCGTGTAGACAGCCAAAGCCTGGAGGGTCTTGACGCAGTAGGCCTCTGTGCACCGCACGTTGAAAGCGGGTGCGCCCAGTCCGAACTTGAAAGTTACGACGGGACACAGGACTACGGGCCAAGACCGCTGGCTGAGGGCGGCTGCCTCATCATAACCTCTCCAACTGAAGTCGTGTACCGCTCGCAGCGGCAGTACACAACTCTCAAGAGGCTCCCATCCTGGGCATCTTCATCAATGCTTCCTTGTCTGCGACCTGCCCAATTCAAATCCACTATTCAGGTTGTGTTGGATAGCTACACACATGAATTCGACCACTGCCTCAATTAGCAATAAAAGCGGCCGCTTACAGTAGAGAAGGAAAAGGGCCAATGCTGCTCATGACTGGTAGTTGCGTTGGATTTAAGGATACGAATCAATGGGTCGTCTCTGCCTACCTCATGCAAGTGCGGGGGTCTTCTCTAGCGCAGTCAAGGGTGCCTAGCGTGCTGCAGAGTGGAAGCATGAAGCGAAACCGGAGCAAGGAAAGAGACGAGCCCCGACGGGGATGCCACCCTGGGAACAAGGGCAGTAAGGAAACACAAGGGACAAGGGCATGGAGCCGGAGGGGTGGCATCGGGCGGCCACCCCAATGCGACTCTGGTTGCGCGCTAGGAGCGCCGATTTGCATTGGGACAAGGACAAGATTGGTGGGTGTTTTGGGCTCGTGGCGGCCATTTAGTGAACAAAGTAGCGGCGGGTCAAAGTGCGGGGGAACAGGCAAGGAGCGATGGAGGAAGCACGAAAGGAAGCGCTTGGTGCCACAGCAGTGAGGCATCACGTGTCAGGCCTGCCACCAAGTCATTGCTGAGGCCCGGGTGGGCCGGGTGGCCTGCCGGACGAGCACAGGCGACGGGAAAACAAGTCAGGGCTGTGGGCTGAAATGCATGTGGTTTTTCGAAAAAAGGAAGCAACAGGATTCTACCAGTGGAACAAAACGGCAAGAAGAAGGTGTGGGCAGGAACGGCTTCGCTTGCGCACATTTGGAATATGCATGGACTGCTGAGGAAGCAAACAAGGCAAAGAGGAGGGTAAGGCGGTGGACGGCAGGCTTTAGGGCCTCAGGCTGCCTGGGCCTGCCGCCTCGCACGTCTAGTGCTGCCATGGCAGCTTGTTGCTGGGTCCGCAAGGCACGCTCGCCTCTTATATACAAGCGGGTGTGGCTGGTTGGCCAGCTGCTGCTTAGATGCTGCTGGTGCTGGCTGCGGATCTAAGGGTGCGGAGCCACACTTACACGGTTGGTGGGGCATGTGGGTGGTTGGCAGGCTGGCCAGATGGCGTCGCACACACATGTGGGTTCACCTGCCTGCAAAGGCTGCTACAGTAGCTGCTGCAGCCATGCAGCCACGCGAGGCGGCATGCTGCTGCTAGTGTGCTGCGCCTGCTATGGCGTCATGCGCAGCTGCAGGGGCAGAGGGGGAGAGTGTCGGACGTGCAGCACCTCCCCTAGCACCTCAGTGCCATTCAGACTGCCAACTGCCAGGCGGGCGCCCTCAGTGCTCGCATATTTCACCATCGCCACCCGTTCATCTGCCAGCACGCGCACAAACTCAACTGCAGGGCACGGTAGCAGGCACCAAGTGGGAGATTATGTGAGGGAGCGTGTCTCCTGCACCCGCAGCCGTTGGTGGGAGTGCAGCAAGCAGTCGGCACCTGTTCAATACACAGCTGACTGTTCGAGATGGTTGAACTAGCTCTCTGAAACCAGCCAGCCACCTGTGCACTTTGTAACTGCCTACAGCAGCCAGCGCTTGCACCCCAGCCACACCATCAATGTATGTATCCGGCTCGGTTCACGTGCACACCCAACCCCCACCGCCACGCGCTGGAACCCTGCTGCCCACCTGGGCCCACTTGTGAGAAGATATGTGTGAGAGCATAGTCTGGCAGCGGCCTGCTGAGCGCACTGTACACCACACTGTCATCGTGCTGCAGCCCCAAGGCCTTAAGGGGGCTGACGCCCGCTGACCCAGCGCACCCGCTACCCTGCTGGTGCAGCGGCGACATGGAGCCTGCAGCGGCACCGGCTGTTCCAGCGCCACCCTGCGCTGCAGCCTGCTGCTGTACTGCTGCGAGTGCAGCTGCTGCCTGGTGGTGGTGTTGCTGCTGCTGCTGCTGGTCTGGGGAAAGGGCGCGCCAAGAGCTGGTGGCGCCGTCGCTAATGGTGGGACCAGACATGGCGGTGGTTCCAGAGGCAGGAGAGTGTAGGTGGCCGTTTTCCTGCAGTTTGGGCAGTGGCGGCAGCATAAAAGCAAATGCAAGCGGGTTGAAGCCAATCATCCTATCGGTAAAGCCAGGCAACGAGCGGTAGCTTGAAGGAGGCAACCTGCCTGCCCTCAATTTGTGACGCAGGCAAAACGGTCGGGCTGCCAGCAAACCACCAAGCCAGCAGTGACCCCTCACCCTCCCCACCTGTAGTCTCATGTTCGCAAGGCTGTTCTGTACGGCCGCCAGATCTGAGCCATCCAGAAGGGCACCCATGCCCGGGCGCAGCGGTGAGGAGTGGGGAGAGGGTGCGCCAGTACCGGGGCCGGTGGCGGCCCCGGCTCCTGGATGTGGAACTGCCGGCCCGCCACTGTGGGAGAGGGGTGAGGGCTCCCCAGACACTGTGTAGGAGCTGCTCTGCAGAATGCCTGCTGCGGACTCTCCTGCAGATAACAAACAATAAGGCATAAGGGGCATGGGAGAGAGAGTGGTAACAGCAGAAGGGCAGTTTGAGCGTCCTCGGACTTGCTTACTGCCCTCCCAACCACACACCGACCCACGCCCTAAACCAATGCGAAGCTCGCCATGCGGCAGGCAGCAAATCGCACACAGATCCATCCATGTTGCACCAACGGGTTTTTCCTCACACCCAAGTGGCAGCCCCCGCGCACCCGTCATGGGAGTGTGCAGCTGCATGCTGGTGCTGCAGGCGCCATCCTGCGGCGAAGCGGCCACAAAGCTGTGGTGCATGCCTGCTGCCACCGCAGCCCTAGCAGCAGCAGCCACGTTTTCATCAGAAGTAACAGCGCTGCTGCCTGGGCCGCCGGCCGAGAGGTAGCTGCCGCTGCCAGTCGAGGCGCTGCCAGCCTCGGCGGCATCAGCTGACCCCAGCAGACTATCTCCTGAGCCGCGCATGGGGCGGGCTCCCAGCGGCTCAGCAAACATGACCTGCAGGCGGAAAGAACGGGAGGACAAGGTCACGAGAAGCCTTTTGGCAAACCATTGAAAGGCGGGGGAAGAAAGGAAGAGATTGGGTTAACCGGGCCTGAGTCGTCAACACCCGGCATCCGCCGCAGCCACCACAACATCCCAGCCCACCCTATCATCGCCACAGCCGCAACAGAGCCACCATCCACCCGTCCAGTTGCGGCACATCCACCCATCCACCGCACAAAACACATAGCCAGCCACCCACCTTAAGCTTGTACCCTGCCCCTGGCGGGAACTCGAGCCCATTGAGCTGCACCTGCGCCGCAGCGGCGGCCTCAGGGGCTGCATAAGACACATATGCGTAGCCCTTTGAGCGCCCGGTAAGCCGATCTTTCTTTAGATCGCAGTACTCCATGCCGGGGAAGGCGCGGAAGAGGCGAGACAATGCATCATCGCCAACGCTCTGCGGTAGGCAGTAAGTGGTACAGGAGGGGATGGGGCCGACGCAAGGTGGACTGGGGAGCGGGCAGGCAGCTAGGCATGCCGTCCTCTAGATAAACAGCAAAATGGCAAGGGAGTGCAGTGAAGGCAAAGAATAGGAGAAAAAGCCCAGGCCAACACCATTCCTTCCAACCGATGCAACACAGCCGACGATGCAGCCTGACATTCCAGCTTCAACCTCCTCCTACGCACACAACACATGTTTACCCATCCCACTCTCACTGACCACCCAGACCATAACGCACCCAGCCAAACGCAGGTTAAACAGGCTCGCCTTCGACACCCCAGGCTCACCCACTCACCTTGTGCACCACCACAAACAGCCGCGTCTTGCTTAGAGCTTTTGAATGAGCTGCGCCGCTGCTGTGGCCCATGGGCGTTAGCAGGTTGTTGCTGCTGCCGCCGCTAGTGAGGCCTGCCATGCCGCTAAAGCCAGTCACACCTGCGAGCATAAAACACACAGGGAGAATGATGCAGCAGCCCATGCAGTGATCAACTATGCCCAGCTGAAAGACTGCCTCCACACAGGCAGCGAGTGCTGTGGCACGCACATTAGGCCTCATTTTATTGGCCACCAAATGCGCCAGCACGTTCCAGGCCATGGCTACAGTTGTTACCCTGCAATACCCTGCAATACCCACCCATCGGGCAAGCCTGCACCTGAAAAAGAGATGTTGTGGACTCACCGTTGCCTAGGCCGCCCAGGCCGAAGCCTGCTGCCAAGTTGACCTGGGCAGAGAGGGAACTGGGGTCCAAGGGGGGTGTGCCGCCGCGCATGCCGCTGATGCCTTGCAGCCCCGCTGCTGCTGCTGCGGCTGCCGCTGCACTGCCTGGCGTCGCAAAGCCGCTGCTGGTGGGCCCAACTGAGCTCTGCAGCAGAGCATAGTCTGGCAGCCCAAGCCTGGGGGGCATAATGGAAGAATGTGAGGGAAGTGTTAGTAGTAGTGTTACGACCAAGGGTAAAGTGAGCGAGCAAGAATATGAGCAGGGCAGGTTATGCAGCATCTAGTGAGATCAGTTTCCAAACAAGCTGGATGGGCACAGACTGGACCCCCTCCCTGTTTGGCTAAGTCCAGTCAGGGCTGGCACCGTTGCAGCCTGGCTGACTGTGTCGCAGCTAGCTGTCCGTTCGAATAAGCTGCTAGGGGGGGCAAGCACTGCTGCTAAGGCGACCAATGATCTGACTGCGGTTGCTGCTGCTGATATGCAAGCACTGCTGCTGCCGGCAAGCGCGGTAGGAGGGTCACTCGCCCCTCCTCTGCTGCATCTGTTACTATCTGCCATGTGCCGCAGCAGCACGCACCCTTGGCCCATGATGCCTGGGCTTAGCGATGACAGCAGCGAGGCATTGGCAGCGGCGGCGGCAGCATATGGCGAGGGCACGCCCATGCCCGCCAGCAGGCCTTGGGGCAGCGGCGTGCCGTGGACGTGGCTGGCACGCGAGGCCATCTGCAGGCCCAGCGGGAACGTGGTGTCCGGGATGCCACTGCTGCGCCGCGTCTTCGGCTCGGCAAGCATCACCTTCACCTTGTACCCGGCCACCTGCGGTACGAATGGGCAGCATAAACGCAGGTCGCAGCCACAATGCTGGAAAAGACAAGAGACGGCGGCGCGGCCGGCAGCATGTACACCTGTCCTCCAACACCTGCACCCTGTCACCATCACTACCCACCAGTGACTCTGCCTGCTGTGTTCCAAGTGCACAAACAATACCCAGCCATGATTGGCCAGCACCACAGCCGTCCTTTCAGAAACACATGATAGACTTGCTTTGGGGGCAACGGCGCTGCTGGCGCTGCGTTGAACGCCCCAACCGCGGACAGCAGTGCCGGCAACGCCGTCGTCGCCCAGCGCATCCCGAGAAAATCAAGAGCGTGCTCCTGACACCCACTTGCAACCCGCCACAGCCCAACACGCGGTCGGAGCTTACCATTCCCGTTTCTTGCACGGTCTCCATGGCTAGGCAGGCGGAGGAGGATTTGGCATATTTCACAAACACAATGCCCTTTGTGGCTATCAAGTCCGTTTTGCAGTACTGCATGCCTGGGAAACGCAACATCTCCGCCTGCAGCGTGCCCAAAACACAGCACCAGGCGCAACAGCAGTGGAACGGGAGAGGAGAATTGTCAGCAGCGGTTGCGCGGGAGGGTAGCAAATTGTGGGGCGCCGGCTGACAGGGGTAGCAGGCGCACCATGCCAGCTGAGTGCAAATGTGAACTACTGTGAAGCAGGGGCAGCGAGTACTGATAACAGCAGTGCAATGTGGCAAAGGAGAGCCGGCAGCGTGCTGGCTGCAATGGCGGCACGGGGATCGCAGTCGGGGCTGCGGGGTCAACTGGCCAGCTAGGTGGCCATGGCAGCACAGACCCAAGTCATGCCCTGCTTATGTCTGAAGACGATCTGCAGCTTTGATATTCTGTTTTGTTGCAGGCTGCAGGAGCAGGCAGGTGGTTGGGCCTCAGCGAGCTGTCAAGGCGACAGCTGACAGGCAGCAGCTGGCGTCGCTGATTAGGACTGATTGGCCCACCACCCACCTCTATTAGCGCCCCTTCTGCGCTCTTGGGTACCACCATGAAAAGGCGGGAGCGCGGTGGCGTGTTGTCCGGGTCAGATGGGAGCTCCTCGGCCATGTGCCGCGGCTGCAGCCCGGTCAACGTCCTGCACCCACCAACAGTGACAAAGCAGAGACGACAGGCAGGCCGGAGCTTAGCGGCGGCGTTCAAGAGCGATGGGCCACCGCAAAGGCTAGGGATGTTGCTTAGAGCACCTGATGGCAGTTAGAGGCCTCTAGGCAGTAACGCAAGGCGGCGTGTGGGAGGCGGGTGGCGGCTGTGTCACGGGCGGCTATCCGACGGTTGTGCGGCAGCGACCCGCACTCCCGCATCGGCCCCGATGGCCGATCCTCCCGTGCACCAGCTAGACACCCTCACCTGGTGTGTGGCGAGTCTGCAAGCAGCACCTTGAGCCGAGGCCCCTGCCCGTCGTTGAGCGTGACCTCATGCAGGTTCTCTATCGCTAGTGCAGCCGAAGAGGCCCTGTCATACTTCACATAGGCCACACCCTGCATCGGGAGGGTGGAGGGAAGGGTGACAACGAGGGCTGCAGCTGCACCACAGACTCAGCGGCCTGCATGGCACGGCTGGGCTCCCATCCACCCCCCGGAGCGCTCGCTGCGCCCTATCAGAGCGGTTGCAAGTGCCCCCAAGCACCAGGAGGCAGCCCGAGCTGAGACATGTGAACAGCATTGATCGAGCCGTGGGCTGCAAAACCGGTGTTCAACCAGGCCTGGAGGCTGCCAGGGCCGCGATGGCGGCTGCGGCAGGGTCGCCGGCGGCCCCAGCAGCGCCCCAGGGCAGTCAAGGCCCCTGCCACAGGCATCAGCGCAAGCGCACCTTTTCCCTGAGGTATTTTGTAAACTGCACGTTCCCGAACTGTTCAAAGACGCTGCGGAGGAACTCAGCCTGCAGACAGCAGCGGAGGGGGCTCAGAGAGGCTGGGCGGGCATCATGGAGGGGTGAAGCTCGCCACACTCACGCTTGTGCTGCGCCCAGCCACCACGAATAGCCGGCTGTTAGCCGGTTCATCGATGGAGAGCGACATGATGGCAACGAAACAATAGCCCCAGCTCCCACCCCCGGACAGCCGTGCTGCCAGCCTAAGAGGGCCCAGTCAGTGGGCCGACCCCAGGATCCGTGGCGTATTTCGCTCTCATCTCATCCTCTGACATCCATTTCTTAATCTCCTACCATCATGCTCTGTGTGAGGTTCGCGAAATTGGCCGCCGGCTGCCGCCCGAGAGGCGTGGGCGGCACACATTGCGTTCTAACTGGTGCCGCTCCCGCCGCCCGCGCCGGGCACTTCCCGCCCAAATCGACCGTCCAAACGTGCTGCCAGTATACAGCCAGTACTGTTAGTGCTTCCCTTCCGGCTCCTGCAGCTATTCATTTCCTCAGCCTGCACTGCCAGTTGTGCGTAAGCCGGGCCAGAAGCCCAAGCCCTTGGCATGTTCCTGCCATTGCAAACCGAAGGCGCACTTTCTGCGACGTGGCACCTGCGCAATGTACCGTGCACGTATGCTAAATGCGCAGCTGGTCATAAGCAGTCAGACATTTGATTGGACAATGTTAATGTTGGCAAACCACCTACTCATCTGGCAGCTTGCACCCACCAACCACCATTGTCGACTGGCCTCATCTCCCTACCACCACTGGTGACCCTTGAAGAAACATTAAGTCTGCCGAAACATATGGCGATAATGCGCAGCACCTTGCTGCGCTGCGGCTGCAGCCCCTTAACTGCCTGTGAGAGCTGTTTCCGCCACAGTAGCTGTAGTGGCATTCAACACATACACCTGGTTGCCCTGCACCGATGCAGGTGCGTCATGTGCAACGCAGCTTGTGACGTGTTCCTTCAGTAGCGCGGGTGGGGCTTGTACGCTTGTTGGACCGTTTCCTCCGGCGCACCGACTGAGTAGGTGGGCGGCTCTGGTTGGTTTTGACTGCTCAGCAATGTCACTTATATCTACTGGTTAGTCATGCGCATTTCCATCTGTTATCAACCTGTGAATGCTGGTACAAGGGAGGGTTTGCTCCGAGCTGGAGCTCCGGGCCTGCTCTGGAACCACCGTTTTGTAAAGGAGCGAGTCAACGACGCCACCATTGCTCCTGCTGCCCTGGCCTGGCAGGCGTTGCGATGCTGCTCCTGTAGTATTTTGCCTTTGTCACGATGCACAGATGTCCACTACAGGACTCACTATGGCCAATTTGCGGCTGAAATAGAGCACCTTCAATACCTACGATTACTCGCTGTGTTCTGGGGTGCGGGTGAGGCCGCTATGCAGCGGCAGCTGCCTGAGACGCCGCGACCATCCGCCGCGGCGCCGGTTCTAATTTGTACTGGCGCTTTACTGGCAGTGTCTGC
Source organism: Ettlia oleoabundans (assembly GCA_019693395.1). Taxonomy (NCBI): domain Eukaryota; kingdom Viridiplantae; phylum Chlorophyta; class Chlorophyceae; order Chlamydomonadales; genus Ettlia; species Ettlia oleoabundans. The sequence continues at coordinate 26,362 of JAAMXP010000230.1, forward strand.
GTGTAGAAAAGAGCAGCCTGCGCTTCCGCTTGCTGCCGCCGGAGGCTGTACGTTAACCACTTACAGCCAAGAGTGCACGGCGACGGCGGTCTCGCCACGTGTGCTTACGAGTTAATCAGAAAATCGAGGGCAAGTTGGGCCCTCTGGAGTTGTCAACTCCCACCTGTTCTTTCGCGCAGGGTAGTTAGTGCAGGGAAGGCGTTGCTGCGCCCGCAAACGACATAAAGATGGGAAATGTAAGCAGAAATGTGAAATGTGAACCTGACGGGGCAGGCGAGACGCCAGCTCGAGCTGACGCAAACCACATCTGCAGATAAGATGGATGAGGCGCATGATATTATGGACAAATAAGCGTAAGAACCGTTGATAGTACACAACGAGTAGCGGAAGGCACGTAGATGGCACGCGGACGACACGCACCGCCGCAGTCATGCTGCCACTGCCCATTCTATGGCGTATCCCCGCTTCCAGGATGTAATCATAAAGGGATGCGATCAACAACTGCACCTGGTGTGCGACGGCACGATGAATTTATCAGTACCTCTGTCGAAACACTTCACGACACGGGTCAACGCGAACCCGCATAATAAGAAAGCAGCGCTGGAAAGTTTCTTGAGTTGCGGGTTCAACCGTTGTTGGCAGGCTTCGGACCGCTCGGTAGTTAAAAATGGACGTAATATGTGCAAATGCCAATTTAATTCATCAGCGCTGAAGGCATGTCTGCTCGTAAGCCCCAAGTGGGGGCTGCACTCTTTGCGCGACATTGCGAAGGGAGTTCACCCCCCAAAGAGAGTAGAAAAGAACCGCATGTCTGTGATGAGCACGTTTTATCGTGCCCGAGTCGGCAACAATCAGCAAGGGGGTGCAGCTTCCGCCGCTGCCCCAAATTCGCCGCCCCTGCTCGATTGGTTCCAAAACATACGGGTGCCTTGTGGCAACCCGTATTGTGGAAAGAACTGATCAAATTGCCATACACCACTCTTCACCTCAAGTGCTTGCCCCGTTCTTGTTGCAATTGTGCACGCATGCCAGCACGAGGGTGGTGCACTCTGAAGGCGGCGATTGTGGATCCAGAGCCAGCGGGACGTGGTTGCCAGGTTCGGTAATATCTGATTTAAAATGGAGGCATGTGACATCTTTATGATAATATGCCGTTTGCACAGGCAAGCGGATGAAATGGTTGGGACATCAGGGGTCGGGAGTGGCAGGGAGGTTGAGCTGATGGAGCGGCGCCTAATTGGACGAGAATGGGCCGGCAGCAGCCCAGCGAGGAAGATTGTTCTGGAACGGAGCGGCAGAGGTGTTGCTGTAGGAGCGCAGCAAGGCAGCAGCACCACCAGGATTGGAGGCTTCAGCCTCGTGCGGCGCTGTTCCAGCAACAAATGACGCAGCAGAGTCAACAACAGCAAGGCCGCTAGTGATAGCGGGCTAGCCGTCGTTGGCGCGCAGAACAGTGCCGAGGCGAGCCAGCCAGCCAGGCCAGCTGTTAGTACGCAAGTCCAAGAAGGGACAGCAGAATATGCTTTGCGGCAGTAGTACGCCATTGTGTTGCTAGCACTGGCCGTTGCTGGCAACCATGCAATGGCATCTGTTGGATGCAAGCAGCGCAGGACCAGCCGCGGGCTCATGCTGTCGGGACAGGAAAATGGCCAGGGGCAGCCTCCATGTCGTTTAAATAGGAGCAGCAGCATAACAATGACGAGAAAGGTGCGCATTGCAGCAGCAGGCACACCGATACAACGAGTCGGCGGATGTGGTGATTGACCAGCTGGCGGAAGGGCCTGAAGGCAAGGACAGGGTTCTTGTTGGTGAGAAGAGTGTATGCATGCTCCAGGACTCTGCAGTTGGATGCTAAGGCTCGGGCCATATTGGCACTGGTGCTTGCTGTGTTAGGCATGCAGTAGGATCCTAATATTTCCTCAGCGTTTTTTATAACTGCAGCCGGCTCTAGCGCCAGGTTTAAGCGCTGCCATTCCATGCCCGCCCGTGTTTGCATCGCTGTCTGACCCCGCTTAGGAAGGTGTCTCTTTGTTCTTGTTCACCAGCTACTCCTAGAGCGCTGAGGCCGCCCTGTCCCTCGCAAGGAAAGAAGCAGTTTGGCAAACCAAGCCAGCCGGACGCCTGTTTGTTTACTGAAGTATCTCCTTCCCATGGGACAGTTTGTGTGCTGCTGCGTCTCGTAGAGTGCCCAGTTTCGAGTGAGTGGCCATTGCTGATTTAAGTTGTTGAGGCCGGGTAGTGCAAGCTGAGCCCCTGCAGCATGCATGCAGGGGGGATATCCCGCAACGGAGCGCTGTGCATGTGATGGTAGTGTCACATGGGACCTGAAATGCATCCCCCTGCAGGTGCTGCATCGCTGGCGTGCTGCCCCCGTGCAACCTTTATAGTCAGCAGTGCAGCGGTGCAGCAGCAGCTGAGGCAGCTCCGTTTTGCTGATTAGTGGCATTGACGGCTGAGAGCATATGCCTGGTCTGTACGCTGTGCTGATTGATCATCCCTAGGCATTGTCAGTGGCAGTGTGTTGCACTTTGCAGTGTTGCAGCGGAAACAAGCATGTGCAACCCTTGCTGCCACATTTGTTAATCAATACCTACCGATGGGTCTGGGTTGGGATGTCTGTTTATCAGTTCGTTTTGGTGTTGGCTTGCTCCTTTGTTTCGCTGGCTTCTCAAAACTGCGTTCCGTCAGCAGAAGCACGCGTGTTTGTGCATTTCTGTCACTACTGATTGCTTGAATACTCCTTTGTTAGTTTATCTGGGTACACATGGTTGGGCTGTTTGGTTTGGGTTGTGTAAAGCGGAGGATTTCAACTCAGGCGCTGCAGATTACAAGGACGTCAGGCAGTTTGCTGGCCTGTGCTCCTGGCTGGCATTTTACAAACTAACTGGCTGAATGTAAACTTGTTTCATGAGGCATGCGGAGGAGCGTTTGAATCCGCAGTTCTTCAAACAAACATGACCACAATGCTGTGTTGAAATTGGCTTGTGGTCTGTTGTCAGCCGCGCCGCTGGTATACAGTACTGGTAGCAGTACCGGATGGCCTCGAGGCTCTATTACCGTGGCTTGCGTTGCCTCTTACCAACCTAGAACGCCTTTCACTGGCTTGTTTTGCAATACCTATCGAGATGGCGCCTTCACGCCTTTGGCTGCTATGCCTCGGTCTAGCCGCTGCAGCAGTTTCCGAGGCCGCCGTGCAGCAGCAGCAGCAGCATTTGTTGCCAGCCTTAAGGGAGGTCAGCGCGTCTTTGATTAGGGCGGAGCGAGATGGCGACTGGACTGCAGTGCTGCAGGTGGGCAGCATTTGCATGGCGCAGGTGCGGCGGCGCCCCCCGCTGCCTGCACCTGCTTCCATCCACATTGCTAAAAAGACGGAAATGGTCTGCAAAGGCTAACAACAAACTATAACTGCACGGTGCAGGCCCAGAATGCCCTGTGGCCAGCTGTGGAGGAATCCCTGCACCCATTGCTGGACACCACTGCCACAGCGGAGCGCCGCCGCCTCGCGCGGGCGGGTGGCGCCTCTATGGAACCCCCCTTGGGCGCTCTGAGCCAGGCCATGGCGCTTCTGTCACGGTATGGCGCCAAATTGTTGCAGCTGGAGGCCCTAGATGTGGAGCAGACCATCAGCAACAGCCTCAAGGTGCAGACAGCTTGAAGGTTGGGGTTGGGGTTGGAGGCGGGGTGAAGGGGCTGCTGCCTCTCCTTCTGCCAGTGTATATACCTTACCAGCTGCAGCATGCACTTCATGCCCTGCACACTGTTACTGCCTTAGCCAGAATCTCTGTCAACCCCTGCTCCCACTACCCTCTTCATGCGCAACAGCTTGCCATGCTGTCCTGTCTTGCCATGCTGTGCTGATATGATGCATCAACGCAAGGCATGGCTTGGTTACCTGACGGGGGATATTGTGACCTTTGCATATCCCACTACAGTTCATCTTGTGCCGTTCTGGTCAATGCTGTGCTGCAGGCAGCTCTGGGCATCCCCGTGAACGAGTCGGCCCTGGCACAGACCGAGGCCGCCACCAAGGCTCTGGAGGACGCTATGAGCGCTGTCGTGCTGCAGTCAATGGGCACCAGCGCCAGCATCACGCAGGCAGCAGGCGAGCGACTGGCGCAGCGACTGGCCGCTTTCAACGCCGCGACCGCCAGTATTGAAAGCCAGCTCAGGTGAGTCGTCGGGTGGGTGGGTGATAAGTTTTGCGTGGGTTCTTGGTTGGAGTGGAGCACAAGTTGAAGAAACCAGCCTTTTGGGATTTCCTGCACACCCCCTGACTGGCTGTCTCTCTGCTGCCTGGCAATCCAGCGCGGTGTGCCATGTCGGCTGGTGCCTGTTCTCACACCTGCTTCGCTTTCCGTCCTTTGCCCTGTGGTGCAGGGACACCCGGCTCAACTGGCACAGCATGACTGAGGGCTTGATTGGCCAGCTGACCTCTGCCATGACAGGTTCTGCTGCTGGCAGCCGGCGGCTGCAGGAAGAGCAGCATATGCAGGAGGTGGAGCAAGTGCAGGGACAGGAGATGGCGGAGGGGAAGGAGGAGGAGGTGGCGGAGAAGCATGCGCAGGAGCAGGAGCAGGAGCAGGCGCACAAGCCGGGCCACAAAGGGCCTGAGGCTGCTGCCGAGCGGCTGCATGCGCTGGCTGAGCGGCTGCAGCAGCTGAGGGCCGACCGTGCCGCGCTGCGTGCCAGGCTGCGGGAGGCGCTGCACCACACAAGCAGCAGCCGTCGGCTGCACCAAGCTGCGGGCCTGGAGCAGGAGGAGGGCGGTGAGCCAGGTGCTGCTTTCACCAAAGCGGCTCAGCCTGGTGAGGCTCCAATCATTGAGCCAACATGGTGGGTTGGAGAGGAGGAGAGAGAGCTGTTAGCCCCTCTTTGGCAGGACGGCTGGCAGATGGCTGGTGATGCCAGTGGGGGCGATGGTGGCCAGGCTGCTCCCAGCTATATCGTTCTGCAGGTGCGTGTGGAGCTGGCTATCATCTTGGTTGCTCTCCCAGCTACCAAGCACAGGCTACTAACAACTAGGACCCAGGCTGCTTTGCCATTCCTTGTCATATGTAATTGTGTGCTGCCTGCCGTAGATGTGTCAGTTCCTCCTATTCGGCAGGCTGTACAATAGCTCGCCACTGTGCCGCTGCCTGCCCTTACTTCTCTTGCTACTTTTGTGTGGGAGCAACTTCACATCTCTGGTTGCGCAATTGCTCCCCTAACCCGCCTCCTGCCCAGCTGTGCTCCGCCCCGTCCGTGCCTGTCCCCCTTGTTCCTGCAGGAGGTTGGAATGGTGCCTGCCGCCAGTCAGCTGCTGCTGACTGACATGCTCTTCTTGGTGAGGGATGCGCTTGATCTCGCCCTGGGCTTCCAGTCCCCCACCCCAAGCTGGGCCGCCGCCTATGGCTACCGGCCTAAGCACAGCGCTTTCTACCCGCTGGAGGAGCCGGAGCCCCTCTGGAAGGAAGAAAGCACGGCGGCAGCACGTACGCTCAGCCAGGCTGCTGCCAGGTTGCACCCGCCTCTGCCCACTGAGGGCCCGCATGGGGCACACCGCAGGCTTCGAAGCGTTGGCGCAAGCGCTGCCTCTGGCGCTGAGTTGGCGGATGCAGTGGCTACTGAGGGTACTGATGAGGACTATAACTGGCTGGAAGATGATGAGGTTTACGAGTATGGAGATGTGGAGGGGGCTGCATATGATGATGCCTATGACGAATCTTACTACGAGTGAGCTGCTGTCCTGCTGTCGCAGCACACATGGCTCGAGCGGGTGCATGTGTGTGCCATAGTGGTGTATTGTGCTTTGTTGCGCTGTTATGCACATTCATATGCAATGCTACCACACCAACTTGCTATTTGCTGGTTGGGAGTCGTGCTGCGCCTGCTGTTGGAGAAGTGCTGACCTTGCCGTGCATCCGCTGCCTGAACCTTTCAGGAGTGATGCTGACGACGACTCGTACTATGGGGAGGAGTACGACTGGATGTTTGATGACCCTGAAGAGCTTTATCTGGCCCTGGTAAAGCCCAGCACCGCCCCCACCGCCACCACCGCTGCACCACTTGACGCCAGCGGCAAGCCCACCTTGGATCAGGAGCAGGTGCCCTCCCTCCCCGTGTTTGCGGTGTGGACTGGCAGCAGCCACGCTGGCGTGGTGCCCAGCAGTGCGCCCTCCGACACCACCGGCCACACCGCCGTACAGACAGCCCAGCCTCTGGAGCTGATTGTGCCGGCCTTCTCTGCGGGCGCTCGCACGCCGGTGCCGCACATTGATGCACAGCCAGGGCCCAAGTTTGATGCCAGGTGGGGGTTCGCTCGCTCTCCACCGTGCACCTCAAACATTGCCTGTCAGCACGAGCATGTAGCAAGTTGGGGTGTGGAGGTGGTGTTTTACCTGCCCTTTACCAGGCCACCAGCAGCAACCCAGTGGATGCATGTTAGGTCACTACCGCTGACCACAAATGGCCATTCAACGCCCCTGCAGGCTATTCGGCGCCGTGGCTTCTGCCGCCTTGGTAACCCTACTGCTCCTGGCAGCAGCGGTGGCCATGCTTCGTGCACGGCGTAGCAGCTCCAATGCTGATCAGCAGGAAAGCTTGCTGTACTCACATATACCAGGCACCCCCGGGCCCACTGCTGCCGCACCCAGAGAGGCCGACAACCCCTGGACGGCAGGCAATGGCGGCACCGCTGCCGTTCAGGCCATTGCTGCCCCGGTGACCAAGAAGCTGAGCAACCTGCCTGCGTAGGTTTTGGCTGATGTATGGCGAGGCCAGCATGTCCAGCGCGCGAATTGCCCAGCAGCGCTGTGCTGCGCACGACGGGTGGCGGCACCTCACCCTTTACTATTTGTATCCCGCCTCTTTTAGCCATCAATCTAAGACTCACTGTGTAAATCGTAATCAAAGCTCGCCAGCGACGGCTGGCAGTCAACCCGGGGCTCGTGCCCTTCTCCTAGCAGCACGGACGGGTAGGAGGCGAACAGGCCGACATGGCGAAGATATCCACTATCAGGGGGCTCAAGGTGATATATTTAGAGGGAGAGATGGGACGTGGTGGGCACGGCGCGGGCTGTTGCAGAAGAGCCGTCGCTTTGGGCGCGATCAGGCGCAGCCAGGCGGGCGGTGGTAGCCGAACGCAACGATCTGCTGCCGCTGCGGGCGTTCGAGGCCGTAGGGACCGGGCTGCCAGCCGCCGCCCTCCCGGGGCTCTCACCGCTGCGCCAGTCTCCGCCCGCTGCGTGGCATGTGCTGCAGGCCTACATTCAAGACATCCGCAACTGCAGCACCAAGGAACAGGAGAAGGAGCGGGTGGATAAGGAGCTGGGCAAAATCAGGAAAAAGTACACCTCGGATAAGGCGATGACGGGTGGGCAAGCTGGATCCATGCACAGCAGGGGATGGCCTTGCAGCCCGCGGCCGCAATGGTGGAGAGCGCTGATGCTGTGCCGCCACTGCTGCTTCCTACCAGCCCGCTTGGCTGCCGTGATATCCTTTCTTCATCTGTCTGCCTGCGCGCCAGCAGCGTGCCTGCTCCATCACCAACACCACCTGCCCACCTGCGCTGCCTGCTCTGCCGTACAGCCTACGACAAGCGCAAGTACATGTGGAAGCTGCTGTACACTCGGTTGCTGGGCTACGACGTAGATTTTGGTGTGAAAAATGCCTCAGACCTTATTGCGGCCCCCGGGTGCGCTTGCCAGGCGGTCAGCATAAGACAACGTGCAGCAGCTGTGGATCAAGGGATAGGGATAAACAAGTGGCCACAGCATGGCAGCAGCAGCAGCAGCAGCGCTTAGGATGGTGCAATTTAAATAGTGCTGGCAGAGGCTGGCTGATGCAGCATGGCTGCAACAGTGCTCTGCCACTGCAGGTTGTGGCCTGGCTGGGCTGCGCAGAATCCAGCGGCATGTGTGGCTGCCTAGGTTGCATTTGCACATATTTCTGTGTGAACGCATTCATGCTGCCTCTCACGGGTGAATGTTTGTTCCCTGCGGGCATTGAGACTGTGGCCGCCCCATCAACCAACATGCAGTCACCTTTTTCTTTTTGCAGCTATGCTGAGAAGCAAGTGGGTTATGTGGCCTGCTCTGTGTTCCTAAACGAGGTGCGCTGAGTGGGCAAGCATTCACGGCGCTGTGCGGCTGTTTGTATAAGGGGGCTTGGCTAGTGTGGTTGCAACCAACCCTGCTCGACTGATGCCAGCAAATGCCTGCCACTTGCTGAGAAAAAAATGATACGCCCTGGGCGTGGGTTGAGGAACGCCTGGTTCTCAGCCGCAACTGCTGGCGGGGGTGGCAGATCTCCCCATACTGGCCAGTTTGTTTCCAGCATTCAGGATCCAACCCTTGGGTCCCCTTGGAAGCGGGATACCAGGCTTCCTTTAATCATTTAGCCATTCCCCACAAAGAGTGGTACCACTTGATCCGACCCTTGGGTCCCCTTGGAAGCGGGATACCAGGCTACCGTTAATCATTTAGCCATTCCCCACAAAGAGTGGTACCACTTAAATCGAGTCCCGTCCACGACTCGAACCCCGGTCTCCTGGCAGATAGCTTCGCAAAGGTTTCCCCTTCACTATCCGGTGGTGTCCCAGGGCGGGGTGCCACTTGCTGAGCTGCAGCAACTGCTGCTGCCCTTCCTGTCCCATCCATCAGTTTTCATCAGTTTTCTTTTCATCTTGCCTGGTTGCGTCTTCCTCGTGCTCCTGCCGCTAGTACTGCCGCTGTGGCCGCTACCTAGCACCACCAGCTGCTGCACCCGGGTTTTCTTTCCCCTCCTTTCTCTGCTGCGTCTGTGCGTGCCTCTCTCCCTCCCCACCCTGCTGCCGTCTGTGTGTGCCGCAGAAGGACGAGTTCCTGCGCCTCGTGATCAACTCTGTGCGCAACGACCTCATCTCTCGGAACGAGGCCTTCCAGTGCCTGGCCCTGGACTTCATCGCAAACGGTGGGTGGCAGCACAGCCCGGCCGGCAGGCGGCAGGCTGGAACGTGCTGGGAACGGCAATCTGGGAGGTGCTGGGAAGGGCAGGCGTGGGGCAGACTGCTGCAACGCCGCGGGCATCAGGGTAGACTGCCAGCGGTTGCGGGGCTGGCTCTGTTGTGGCTGCCGTGTGCGCAATAGATAGGGCTGTTGTAGCTGCGAAGCGTCTCAGCACCAATGCGACGTGCATGGTCGCTGGTTTCATATGAAACCGGTGTTTGTGCCATGTGCTCTACTTGCCCCGTGCCTAGGCGGCTCCCGCGTCCCTTTCCCAATCAATCAACAACCACATCACATCCAATCGCATACTGCACTTTTGCCACTGTTTGTTTGCTTAGTTGCCAGCCTCTACCCCATTCAATAACCCGCAACGCATACTCATCACTCAATCATCAACCATCCCCCCAAATGTGCAGTGGGCGGTTCCGAGTTTTCCCAGCTGCTGACAGGGGATGTGATGGGGGTGCTTGCCAACGGCGCCACTCGCCCCGTGGTGCGCAAGAAGGCTGCGCTGTGCCTGCTGCGCCTGCTGCGCAAGGCGCCGCCTGATGCAGACATCCTGCAGCCCGAGGTGTGGGGTGTGCGACTGGCGGCGATGCTGGAGGAGCGGGACATGGGTGTACTGCTGGGCCTCACCACGCTGCTGCTGGGGGTGGTGTCCCGCAGCTACGAGGGTAAGTACTCAGCTGTCTGTTCCCTTGCTGTATTGTTTGAGTATGTCAGTAGGGTGGGCAGATGTTTGGCTGTGATCACCGCTGGCAAGCGGCATGGGGCACCAACTGGTTCCAGGAAATGCGAGGAAGGCGTTAGGTGGATCAAAGGGAGCTGCCTGCCGGGGCTGACAGGCGGCAGCCACCCATGACAGCAGGCTGGGGCACCACTGGGCAATGGCTGCTGCCCAGCTCTGAATCATTGCTGCGTGCATTGGTTCGCTGACCATTGAAGGCACCCGTTTGTGCCACGTGGCGCCACCTGTGCCCACCCTGTCCATGGATGTGCTGCCGTTGTGACTGCTGGCTTCATTCTCTGGTGCCACTCGTCCGTGCAGGGTACGAGGCATGTGTGCCTCGCGTCGTGCAGGTGCTGGAGCGCTGCAAGCAGCGGGATGTGAGCCAGGTGAGGAGCAGGAGGAGGTCAGGTTGAGGCTTGGGATGGCAGGCAGTCATGACGTTGATGGCAGGGGTTCAGGCTGGGATGGGTGGCGCCAGGGAGAAGGCTGCAGCAGGACAGGAGATTGAGGCTCCGGTGACGTGACGGCAGCCTGCTGGGGGTGTTCCTGGTGTGTGCATCACAACAGCACGTGTACCAGCACTCTCCTAAACAGTCTGTTGCTTTGCATTTCATTTCGTTTGTTGCTGCCCGGTGTCAAATTGACACTACCAGTAGGATTTTAAGCCTAAAGCCCGCTCCACACATACAACACTGCAGCAACATGTTTGCCAGACGTTCGAGCACCTCCCCTTCCGTAATGTCCCCAACTCACCGCCCAGTGTAAGCCTGTGCACCGCAGGACTACACCTACTACGGCCTGGCTTCTCCCTGGCTGCAAGTCAAGTGCCTGCGCGTGCTGCAGTACTTTCCCCCGCCCGAGGAGCCCAGCGTGCGAAGCATGCTGGCAGAGATCGTCAAGCGCATACTGGGGGGTGAGAGCGAGAACAGGACTGCTTGTTTTCCTCCATCACAGCATTGATTCATTCACACATTGAAATGCTTACAAGGCTTGGCAGCATGCATTGCAGAAGATCAACAGCACATGAGGCCCGACTCATTCGTTCAATTGACACCCTGCAATTCAGTGTCCCTGCTTGTCCTTCATGTGCTTTGCCCCCTGCTAGTCTGCCCAATCTATGAATCCAAGCCGCCCAACCCCTTGATGACCCCAGCCCCTGCTCTATCCACCCATCCTGCCGCAGGCTCAGAGCCCGTTAAGAACTTGAACAAGAACAATGCGGTGCACGCCATTGTGTTTGAGGCGGTGGCAGTGGCCATTGGGCTGGAGATGCCGGACCTGATGGCCATGGGGGTGGCCCTGCTGGCCAAGTTCCTCACGGTGCGCAGGGGGGGGTGTAGGTGTGCGAGGGCCAGGGTCTTCCTGAGATGGTTGTGGCGGCAATAGAGGTGCTTGGTTGGTTGGCTGGCTGGCTGGTTGCTGCGTCCCGTGTGGTCGTCAGGCACACCCTGGCATTAAGTTTGTGTCTGTGGGCGTGGGGGGGTGAGGAAGCCAGCTGATGCATGACCCTCACAGCAGCCTCTATTGGCTAATCATCCTCCTGTCCCTGCCCTTTTCCTTGTGCAGGTGCGTGAGCCCAACCTCAAGTACCTGGCTCTGGAGAACATGGCACGCCTGGCTGAGGTGCCCGCAGTGGTGGACACAGGTGGGGAGACGGGGCAAGGCTGCGCAGGGCAGGGCAATGGGTGCGGCTTCTAGGTGTTGTGCCGATTGAGCACCCACTAATCAAGTCCCCACACCATGCCATCCTAAACCACTCATTGGTCTGTGACACCACCGTTGACAATAACTTGCCTGCTAGTGCCGCAGTGAGCCGTCACCAGAAGACGATCCTGGGCTGCCTGCGTGACCCCGATGTGTCCATCCGACGCCGCGCCCTCGACCTGCTCTTCATCATGTGCACACCCTCAAACTCGGTGAGCTGTGTGCCTGGTGTGGGTGGGTGGG
>JAAMXP010000234.1:0-18841 GCA_019693395.1 Ettlia oleoabundans
CCCCACAACCCCCACCCACACCCACACACACCACCCGCGCACGTGCCTGTGCACCAGAATCTTCCCGATCTTAATGCCCTTGCAGCAGGCACGCAGCGCATTCTCCATGCTTTCCCCACTGCGGATGATGCTCACGCCGCACAGTTTCTTGGCAAAGTCAACACCCACGTACTGGTGACCAGTGGGAGTGGTCACCACCTTTTCCCTGCACGGAACGGGGTGAGGCACAGCAATGTCGGCAGTAATGGACGGTGGGCATGAATCGATCGTCATCACCAGGCTTATCACCAAGCAGATGCGCCTGTTGTGCATGCCAAGCTTGGCAATGCGGCAGTGCTGCCACAACCTCATGCATGCCTCTGGGCAGTATTGCATCCGGGAGCTCCCACTCCATCTTGCTGCCCTGCCGCCCACCTGAAGGGCAGGTGTCCCAGGCTGGCCTCCACTACAAGTCGCAGCAAGCGGTCGGCGTAGAACACATAGTCTGCTGTGGAAGTCTGGCGATCGCGCACAATCGTGTGCATGCCGCGGATCTGGAAGTTAGACGGGATGACCTGCAGACAAATAGTAGGAGGGACAGCTAATGAAGAAAGCTCTCATACAACTGACGAATTGGGTACAAAGCAAGGGAGGCAGTTCTCCTGCCAAGGCTTGGCGCCTTGCTGGTTGCAGGCCCTAGTTAGCTGCTCCTGTGGTCCTCTTAGCCGCCGGCGCTGGAGTGCCCACTTGCCTCGAGGTTTGGGTAGATGCGACGCAGGTCGTGCTGCTGCAGCTTCATGCGGATGTGCTCTGTGATCAGGTCAATGGCGACCACGTTGTCACCCCTGCGGAGCAAGAATGGCAGCAAATGTTCAGCTTGGACCTGAACACAGAAAAACAAACCTTGGGTGCGATGATTGGCAGCATATGAAGAAGTGGTATGCCTGACAGAAGAGCCAGCAGGCAGGCCAGGCTTACGCTTCGTTGCAGCGATGCCAAGGGATGATGATGTCAGCAAACTTGCGGCTGGGAGCCACATACTGGTCAAACGCGGGCTTCACAAACTTGGTGTACTGCTCAATCACGCCCGCAACGTCCCGCCCCCGCACGGCAACGTCGCGCTGTATCCTGCACCAGGTGCAGGTGCAGGTGGCAGGGTCAACCAGGTGGCAACAAGCTTGATAGCGAGGTAGCGAACAGCAGCCCTGCCATGCGCCCCCAAGCCGCCACAAGCTGCAAGAAAAGCAGATGGACCCTTGCTGCAAAAAAAGCAAGTGTCGAGGGCAGCCGCAGCCAACCAGATGGACAAGCAAAGGCAACGGCTGCAGGACCCCGCCAACTGCCGGGTTGACCCATAACGGTACCACCCCACCTGCGCGCCAGGCGCACGTCGTCGTCTGTGTCCACATAGACCTTCATGTTGAGCAGGCCGCGGATCTCCTCCATGTGAAGGACAAGGATGCCCTCAATGATTACGACGTCGGCTGGGGGAACCTGCAGCTCAAATTGGGTTGCAAGCATGGCAAAGATGAAGCCAAACTTCGTTCATCATCAAGCACACTTGACCGGCGTGTCGGACCGCCCCTTCCAAGGCTTCAGCGCTTCAAAAGGACAAGAAGCGCACAGGAAACAGCAGCGCACACATGCACTAAGGCGCACCCTCCGTGTCTCCTGGCTGCGTTGGTGAGTGGTGAAGTCATAGACCGGCACCTCAACGATGCGCATCTCCTGCAGGTGGAGGCACGCGCATGAGTGCAAATTGGGGTGGACTTCTGACCACAACCAAGAGACGTGAAGAAAGAGGCATCAGAAGTCAACTTCACCGCAAGCGGCAGCATAATATCACATGATAGCCTGCAACCACCTGACAGCCAGCAAAGGCTGTCAATAGCTGCACAGCGTATAGGCACACCCATAGACACAATGTGCCAGGTTTGTGCTGCAGGGCGCGTGCCTCCCCAGCACCTTGAGCTCCGTCAAGCATTGAACAATGGCTTCCTTGTCAAAGGCAGAGGGTGAATCAAAGTTATAATCTGCAGGGTCAGGTAGGAAGGAAATCTTAGCTTATAGGCAAAAGTTGGGTCATACCACAAGAAGCGTATTGCAATCGATGCTGTGCATGCTTGATGGCAGCGCAAGGAGCGGACAACGGTCAGAACCGAGCAAGCACAGCTTGTTGGCTGTCGAGATCAAGAAGGGCTCACTCTTCACGTCCTGCAGCTCTTCTTGGCTAAGGTTGCGGTAAAAAGAATCCTGGCTGAGCATGACTACACACTGGTCTGCAGGCATGCAAGGGGGGACAGTAGCACGGCAGGGAGCAGTCAGCACCCTTCCCATCGCCACAAGTGAGCAGGTTGCAGCAACACACTAGTATCACACTGCAACAAGCCGCAGCAACACTGCTAGTCCCTGATGTGGGCTGCGCAGCGAAACATAAGCACCAAGCGCAGCTCTGCAGCACTTTGCCGCCATCTGCGACAGCAGGCAGCCTGCGCACCGTGCAACCGCTGCATGATTTGGTCGCATACGGTGGTCTTCCCTGCACACCAAGAAACACAAGAACACGGCTTCAGTAATATGTCATATACCCACTGCAACACACTTGATATGCTTGCAGAAACATCGTCGCTGCCTGCTCTGCCAGTACCTGCTGCCGCCGATCAGCTGCAGCGCCGCCCACCTAGTGCCCCGGATTGCCTCACCGCTAGCAGTGCCGCCCGCAACCCCTATGAAAAATGGCTCGTTGCGGTGTCCGCGTCCTGCTCCTCTATGCGGGCTGCCTCCGCTGCACACACTGTCGCCATCCCACTGCCCAGAGATCCCTCTTGTCAGGACGCTTCCGGAAGCCGTCCGCGATGTGTTGACAAGCAGCTTGCTCACGTTGTCGCCTCCGGCCGCCTTGCCCACGGAAGCGGCTCTCTGCTGCCCATCCAGCATTTCAGCTACTGTGCTGTGATTATGGCAAGCTGGCTAGGCTACGATCATGCTGCTTGTAGGAGATGATTGCATAGCCCAGCCGGTTCAGCACATGTCTGCCTGAACGTGCTTGCAAAGTAAAACCCACGCTCTAGTTCTAAATGAATCTAGGCACAATGCAGCAATTCAATTAGGGTGGGGAACTTGGCTCCACGGGAGGGCACGCCACGTCAGCAGCCCCAGCCAAAGCAGCAGATGAGCGGTTACAGCGCAAGCGGGGCAGAGCGAAAGCAGCGAACAGAGCAGGGCGGACACAATGTGGTAAGGAAATAGCTGTTGGGAATAAATTGGTCAAGAGTAGGGTTGCGTAAGTGCCAGGACTCCAAGCTAGTGATCCATCATGAAAAACTGTGCCCCTGGGTCCCTTGCACGAACCGCCGCAGGCACGCTGTTGTATTACTCGCAGAAATACCTGCAGCGCTTTGAAGGCGAGGTGATGAGTGGGGTTGGGTAATCCAAGGGGTCCTTATGTGAAGGTGAACCCATGAGCTTATGTCGATAAGGTGGTGCAATGTGCTGCCCAGGCCATGCATTCCACATTCTAAACTCTGTCGTTGCCGTTGCAAACGCACCTGTCCCCCCATTCCCCCACTCCTGCAGCAACATCACAACAGCGCATTGCAGTTATCAGCAAAGTATGCTTCAGCGATGGCATACCACTGGTGCTGCGAAGCCCGCAACTCTGGGAATGGATCACCGGACAGTAAACAACTGTGACCCCTACCCATACAAACTCTAGCTGTATCCTGCGGCGGCTCACCTGGCACCACATGGAGCTCCTCCACACCCTCATCGATCTCAGATGTGAGGACTTTAACTCGCGGATAGGCACCACACACGCGGTGGATGCCTTCAGGCGCCGCCACCACCGTCAAAAACAAGATCTTGCCCTCCTCCACCCCATTTTCTAGCAGCACCTATGAGAGGACATAAATCAACTGAGTGAGCAGGGTCAGCTTGTTTGAAAATCAACTGTATGAGCAGGGTCACTTTGTTTGATGCTACCCAAAGTGTGAGGCACAGCAATGGGCAATCTAATGAGAGCTCCAGCAAATAGCTCGCCAGTCAGTGCATCGTGTGGCATGTGATCCCTGCCATCGGCTGCAGTGATGTCATCGCGGTTACCTGAATGGCACGAATAGCGGAGGTGCCTGTCCCCAGTACAGGATCCATGAGCAGTACAAATCTATCCGCTATATCTGCCGGCAGCTTCTCATATATTATCTCCTTCTCAATCCGTCGCTGACTCTCGCATACTCCGCTGCTGGGCCGCCGATGCACATGCACACCACCTGCTCCCGCATCGCTCTCGCCTGTCCCGCTAGCGCTGCTGCTGGTACGGCGGTGATGGTGCTGTGTCTGGGGAGTTGTTGTGCTGCTGCCAACTGCCAATCCGTTGTGTGAGGCTGCCACTGGGGATGGGGCGTTGCTGCTGCTAACACCCTCGCCTGCAGCTGCTCTCAGGGGTGTTGCTCTGCTGGGGGTTCCGGTTAGCTTGGACTCACTACCCACCCTAGGCGTATGCATGCTGGCCCACACCTTCTCCCTGCACATCTCCGTGACCCCCAAAAGCAGGGCATATAATAAGCAACAAATGAGCAAGGCGCAAACAATGTGACACATTTACTCAACCATGAACAGCGGCAAGTGCAAGCTGATGGCTCGTCTCTGCTGAAGTGCTTTTATAGTAAGTTGCAGGACAGGAACATGGTTAGCACTTCCGTAAATCAAACCCGGGACCCATATCAGCATGACCCCAGCCCGTATGCCACCAGCACCAGCCCACGTGCCTGTGCACCAGAATTTTCCCGATCTTGATGCCCTTGCAGCAGGCACGCAGCGCATTCTCCATGCTCTCCCCACTGCGGATGATGCTCACGCCGCACAGTTTCTTGGCAAAGTCAACACCCACGTACTGGTGACCAGTGGGAGTGGTCACCACCTTTTCAGTGAAGGGCAAGTAGCCAAGGCCCGCTTCCACCACCTGCCCAGGGGCCGGCAAACCACAGGAGCCATGTGAGCAGTGTGATGTGCAGCAGCAGCAGCAGGGCTCTATGTCAACGTCAGGGAACTTGAAAGGAATAGACCGACCATTTCCTTCACTTTGATGTCACACATTGCATGGACACATGACGGTAAATCAAACACGGCATGCACAGTCAGCTCACCAGACGCAGCAGGCGGTCGGCATAAAACACGAAATCGGCGTGGTGGGTGGCATGGTCCCGGATTATTGTGTGCATACCGCGAATCTGGTAGTTGGAAGGGATGACCTGCAGCAAGAGGGTTTGACGACGTGCAACTAGGCCCAGGCCAGCCATCTGAGCAGTCAGCCAGCCAGCTGGCCACCAGCTGCAGCAGCCCCGGTTCACGCAGGGCGCTGCCTCAACCAAAGGCTTCGAGATACCAAGAAACAATCATGTTAAATAAGGCCCATCCGTGTCGCGATTGGCAATCAAAGCACAAGAGGAGCAGTAGCAGTAGCAGTGGCAGCGAGGGCGTGCCTCCAGGTTTGGGTAGATGCGGCGCAGATCGTGCTGCTGCAGCTTCATGCGGATGTGTTCTGTGATAAGATTAATGGCAACCACATTGTCGCCCCTGCAACGGCCAGCCAGGCAACAGTGGTGAGGCATTGCTGACCTTGGTAAGGGCTGCAGTAAATGCGACTGCAACTAGCACACGCAGCTGCACACTGTTGTGTCCAATTCAGTCGAACCCCACCAGCTGAGCAATGTGCCAGATAGCAGATGCGTCTACAGCAGATGTGTATGCGGTTTACCTGGCCCATGGAATGATCACGTCAGCAAACTTGCGGCTGGGAGCCACATACTGGTCAAACGCGGGCTTCACAAACTTGGTGTACTGCTCAATCACGCCCGCAACGTCCCGCCCCCGCACGGCAACGTCGCGCTGTATCCTGCACCAGGTGCAGGTGCAGGTGGCAGGGCCAACCAGGTGGCAACAAGCTTGATAGCGAGGTAGCGAACAGCAGCCCTGCCATGCGCCCCCAAGCCGCCACAAGCTGCAAGAAAAGCAAGTGTCGAGGGCAGCCGCAGCCAACCAGATGGACAAGCGAAGGCAGCGGTTGCAGGAACCCCGCCAACTGCCGGGTTGACCCATAACGGTACCACCCCACCTGCGCGCCAGGCGCACGTCGTCGTCTGTGTCCACATAGACCTTCATGTTGAGCAGGCCGCGGATCTCCTCCATGTGAAGGACAAGGATGCCCTCAATGATCACAACGTCGGCTGGCAGCACACGCCGCGTCTCCGAGCTGCGGCAAGCAACGCGGGAAGCAGGTAGTGAGCAGGGAGGCAGGCGCCATCGCGCCATGCTGGCCAAGCTGTTAGGGATGCATGTTAAGGCTGCGTGTGTTTTCAAGACGTGCATTCACCAGGAAAATGGTGATTGATCATCAACACACGATTGTAACCAGTTTGAGGGAGCTGCAGCGATGCAGATGCAGCGCTGGGCAAGGGTGGCAAACAATATTGTTCCACCCCTACCTGCGGCTGTGTGTGGTGAAGTCATAGACAGGTACATCATAAGGCCTGCCTTGCTTCAACGCTTCCAGGCATTCCATGATGGCGTCAATATCAAAAGCCTCGGGCTTGTCAAAGTTGTACTCTGCAAAAAAGGCAGGGGAATTAGAACGCAGGAGCAGGGTTCATGTTGAGCAACTGGCGCAGCAAGGCAGGACAGATATGCAACCTCCGCAGGCAAGCTGCAGAGGGGGGAAGTGCAGAGCAAAACCGGCAGGGCAACAGGATAAAGAGCGCGACAAAATGCACAATGTGGCCCATACCACCACTGGCTCCCAACAACCCTGCACACGTGCAGGTTTGTTGTCACCTTGAATGTTGGCCCGGTCCTCATCTGTGAGGCTCTTGTAGAAAGAGTCCTGCATGAAAAGGCGCAAGCGCCCGCCTGTTAGCCGAGTTCATGCCTACAACACAGCAAAGGGCTCGACACGCACGCCGCCTCACTTGTGCCAGCATGACGACACTCTGGTCTTGAAGCCGCTGAATGATGAGGTCGCAGACTGCAGGAGTGCAACAGCAAGTCCGTCACTCAAGCAACATGCACAGGCATACAAAATAGCAGAAATGCGCATCAAGCTAACGCGCGAAGAGCAGGCGGGAGCGGCAGGAATAGGCCAAAATTAGGGGATGGTCGCCCCCCTGGCTGGTTCCTGATCTCACCAGTCGTCTTGCCTGCAGCGGCACAGCGGGGAGCATAACTGATGTGTCAACTGTAAGTTTGCTGTCCCTGTGGAGGAGGTGAACAGACATTGTGGCGATGTGGCTGCTATTTCGATGTCGCCAGGCAGGCACCCTGCTGCACTTGTATGCCCAATACGCACCCGACGCTGTGCCGCCTGCCACTCCTATCAGGAAGGGCTCAGATCGGTGGCTGCGCCGAGCGCTGCGCCGTGCCGAAACGGGGCTATCCGCCAAGCTTGGCACCCGCTCCATCGCCAAGCTCTGCAGTTCGTGTTGCAGGATTGAAGCCATGCTGCGTGCTGGCTGCCGCCACGTTACCACTTCCTTCGAAAAAGCGTTGCCGCAATAGTCTGCAGCAAAGCCACAGCGGTCGGTTGCGACGGTCAGCGGCGGCACTGGGTCGGCGGCAATACATGATCGCTTGCTGCAATGACGTGTCGACTCAGTTGCACCCTCGGCAAAAGGGAACACTGTGCGCCAAGTGTTGCACGATTGCACGGGGGCTCATCACCTTGGGATGGTGTCGGCAGAAGGCTGTTACTAGAGACCACGTTTGGTAGTAGCTGCCATTAGTGGCTGATACAGTATGGGTGCAATACAAGCCAATCTGCAGTCGCCCAAGGCTCGCGGTCGGGACCGACACAGCTAGCTCTCAGCTCCCTTGGGCTGTTTGGGGGTGAGAGCAGCCCGTTGGGTTTTGAGGTTTGACGATGGCGACTGCAATATCCCTAGCAATCAGCGTCGCCGCTGTGGCGTAGCAGGCCCGCCGCGCTGGGGCGGGTCCACTGTGTCCCTAATCACCTCAGTTAATTTGCCGCGCATGCTTACACATACGCAAGAAAACACTTGGAACACAGATTCTCAGCGCAAAAAAGTGCAAGGTATGAGGCTGCCAATATGGCACCTCACCAAGTTTGCAACTGAATGCGATGGCAGTGCCGAGCGGCGGCAGCTGGCAGAGAGAAATGCACGCAATGCGCTCTAGCATCTCAATAACACAAAAATCTCGATAAAAAGACGGGAGAAAATTTGGGGGAGGGTGGCAGTTACGCGCATGACGAAACGGGAATGACAGCAAGAGTTGCGGCGGCAAGGGGGTGTAGCTGCAAGGCATTCTGCGAAACGCTGCACTGACTGAAACTTGCAGCAAAAGACAACAAGGGAGAGAAAACGGATGCAAGACGATGCCAGCCACAGGAGGCAAGCCAATATCAATGCCAAAGCAGGACTCGGGGTTCAGGTAACCAGTGGTCAGCCCTGACCATAGCAAAGAAAACGCCGCTGCTGGCAGCAACTGGGCACCCAACTGGCACGCCAGAACTGAACCGAGCGTCGGTGTGCCATGTTGCTGCCATTGCAAAAAGAACGAGGGGACAAATAAAATAGGCAAAGGCGCAGCGCACGCTCAAATTTGGGTGAAGGGGAGGACCTCGGGGTGACGCGTGGTTCGCTAGCCGGGGAAGTTGTGGGAGGTTGGTGGGGGGCTGGGAGGACGTCAGCCTCATGCCAGCTGGAACAGTATATCGCTAAGAGTGAAGGGTAGAGGAGAGATCCCATAAACAGGAATCACAGGCGTTCACATTTATGCACGCAGGGGTCCAGGGGGAGAAAAAACACGCCAAAAACGAGGAACAGTTGGTGTGTTGGCCAATGGCAGAGGAGCAGCGACATGGGGCAGCTTCAATGTCTGGCGCAAGTGCCTCATCAAACACCATACTTGTATAAATGGGAAGGGAGGTGGAAAGGGGCAGTGAGAGAAGGGCTAATTTGTGCATCTGGGTGAGAGGTAGGGAGGTGAGGCGCCTGGGCATCCATTGCTCAGTGGCAGAAAGAGGAGTGCATGCATGGTATGCTTGGTTGCGGATCGTTCAGTCTCTGGCAAGCGAGTATTAGGCTGGCCAAGGGGCCAAAAGGGGGAGCACATGACAATAAGCTGCCAACCTTTGGACGGATGCGGGATGGAAAGGCACGAAATGTGCACAGCAGGAGGCTGGGCAATGCTGTCGACATCAGGCCGGCAGCAATGGGAAGAGGGGGCCAGGCGGCAAAGTGCCCCCTTCAGGGCGCAAAGGCAGCGCCGCTGCAGGCTGTTGGGCGGCAGCACAGCATTAGCTTAACCGGTTTCGCCGTGTCTAACATACCTCCGCCACCTCTCCCAGCAGCAGGGCTCCCAGGGAAGGGTCCTTGTGCAACACACTAGGGTCAGAGGTGCGGCGGAGTGAGCCGGTGGGCACAGCAGCGGTGCTGTGGCAGCTGTGGTGGTGGTGACCGGCCAGCCGCGTGACGGACCAGGCACGGCGCATGCCGTTGTCATTCTGCAGGCAGGGGAAGCCATAAGCGAAAGGGCAGTTAGTCACCCATACAGCACGCCCATACCCACTCGCTGACTATAGTTGAACGTGCTAGTTGCTGTGCCACTGCATTGACCACCCTAAACGCACAGAATGCCCAAGGAGATGAAGCAACCCTGCACGGCACTGGGCCCAACCACCCAGGGCAGCCGGGCTCAATGGAGATATGACCAAGCACAGAACAGAAGAAAGGCAGTGACCAGCCGGTGTCCAAAACGTGGCAGCGCAGCACGCACAGCGGGCAGGTCGTTTGTCAGCAGCTCCAGCGGTTCATGCCGGTCAGACAGGCTGTTAACGCGCCACAGCGCACGCAGGCCCAGGGCCTGGAGGTATGCACGCTTCTTCACTGCACGCCAGCGCTTCATGAAGGAACGGTTCCACTCCTTGCTGTCGGCAGCCACCTCAGATGGCTACAGGCAGGCGAGCAGGCAGGCAGGGCAGGCAGGCAGGGCAGGTTCGTCAAGCTACACGCTGTGTGGTACTCTCTGAGACTAACTATTGACAAGCAAACCAGCCCTTGTCCCAATTTATCACTATAGCACAGCAGGCGTGTGACATGAGTACGGACCTGTGGCGGTTGCAACAAGGGCAGCTTGCTGATGGGACCGTTCGTGCCCTGGGGCAGGGTGAAGCCCAGGGTTGGGGCGCTGCCTCCCAGCTGCACAGGTGGTGGTCGACCTGCCGCCGCCGCTGCGCTATTGGCAGCATCCCAGCTGATCGACAGCATGGCGGCAGCTGGCAGCTCGGCTGCGCAGATGTCTGTGGCGCATGCAGCTGCCCAGCGGCTGACCGGCGACAAGCCCTCTATGGCCGCCTCTTTCTTGTCAGCTGGCTTTCCTGGGCCGCCTGACATGGCAAGCTCGGAGTCCCCAACGAGCACAGCATTGCCGACAGGCGAGCCACCGGATGGCGGCGCCTCTGCTGCAAGAGCCTCCAGTGCAGCTGTGAGCAGCGTGGGGTCTAGCCTGCAAGGCTCAGGCATTGGGGAAAATTGTAAGCTAAGGTTGAGGATGCCTGCAGAGCAACCCCCGTTCAAGCTGCAGGGAATCATGGGCAGGATTGATGGAAGACACACGCCTTTGCAACGCACAGAGAAATGTAGGCAGCACATCAAAACTGAACCGCTGGGGAACATCTGCAGCAACACAGGGTTCAATGAAACCCTGCAGTTGCACTCACCCGCCACCTTGTTGCGAAGGGTGCACGGGTGCCGCGTGCAGGGGTGCCGGATGCAACGGGGCTTCATTGGCAGGCGCCTGGGGGAACTTGGTGACGCGCTGGGCCCAAGATCCCACCTGCATTGCACCCAAACCCAATACATCTAATCACCCTTCCAGCCTTGCATACAAGCTTTGCTTTTGAAGGGCCGCAGAGCAGGTACTGGAGGCTTGCCATGGGTAGATGCCTAGTCTGGGGCTGAACAGGGTGTTACAAACCAACAGAGCCAAACAAGCCGCACAACAGGACAGCTCGGCCTTGATAACCAACCTTCTCTGGCGGGGTGGCGTCCAGCTCGGGCTCAAAAGCCTGCTGCTCCTGCTCTTCTATGAAGCGTGCCAGAGACTTAGTTGCAGCAGCACTGGGCGGAGACGGGTCCACCATGTTGCGGGGAAGCACGCCAGACGATGTAAGCTGCAGCAGGGAGTGGGTGGAAGGACGGGCGAAAAAATCATTGTGCTGCGGACGAATTCATAGCAGCACAGCGCGTTACATGTGTCACTGACAACATAAACCGAGGGCACAAGGCCAAAAGCAGCTTTCAGCTGTGCTCTGCAGACAAATAAACCAGTTGGTGGTGAGCTGCTTTAAATCCCACCCACCAGTCTATTTGCAGCCGGCACACCCATCCAGTCGCCGCTGCTGCACCCCACCGGCTCCCCCTCTGCATCGTCCTCGTCCCGCCCCACCACCAGGAGGCCGCGGTACATGCGCTGGCCGCTAGCCGTGGTCTGAATCACGTCATAGCCTGTGTGGCGGTGGCTGCCACGCATGGAGTTCTCGCGTGTGCCGGCCCACACCGAGTTTTCGCGCGTACCACGCAGGGAGCCGGCACGCACAGAGCTCTCGCGTGAGAGCGCGATGGACAGTCCGCCCATGGCCTGCCTGCAGATAGCCGAGATGGACGAGTGAATCAGCGGCAGACACATTGAGAGTTGGCAATATAGAAGGGAAGGGTGACAAGGTTGTGGCAGCGGAAGAATGCAGGCATGCAGCATGGGCCAACACGTTGCAGAAAGGCTCCCAACCGTCCTGCGCACCTCTTGCCGCTGCGGTATGATGCCTCACGGGACACTGCCCCGCTGCTGCTTGCGGATGTGGCGCGCAGCTGCAGGCTCAGAAGCGACACCGCCACCGAGGCCGGTGTGCCGCCACTTCCACTAGGAAGGTGCGGGCTGTGAGCGCCTGGCATTGCAGCAGGCGGAATTGGTAGCCCGCCATCCTCAAATGCGGCAAAGGCTGACTGGGGCATTGCTGACGCCTGAGGCGAAGCTGCTCCAGGTGCCAGCAAAGTATCGCCAGCAGCAGCTGCACTCTGCTCCGATGCGCTATCTTCTCGGCTGCGGGTGCGGGCGACGGCTTTCTGTCCCTCTGGCACGGGTTTCAGCACCGAACGCCATGCGGACGCCGGTTGGGGCGGTAACTTCTGTGGCACGACGCCCGCCACAACATCTTCGCGTGTTGCTGCTGCTGGCGCTGCTGCGGATGTTGTTTTGTTGCCACTGCCACCGCTGATGCTACTTAAGCGGCTCAACCGGTTGTCCTCTTTGCCGGGAGTGCCTGCTCCCTGGGGCCCCGAGCCTGGCAGCTGATCGGTCATACCGCTGCTGCTGGAGGTCCCTACCTCGGTCGCCATGGAGCCGCGCATTGAACCGAAGTCATGGGATAGGGCTGGCCGCGTGCTGCGAGGCTGGCTGCTGCACCGGCGCGCTGCTGCCACAGGCAGTACTGGGTCGGGGCTGGCCAGCACGCCCGGTGGATTGCTGCTGGCTGCCCGCTGTTGCACCCCTTGTGCCAGCGGCTGCGGCAGCAAACTAGTGCAGATCTTGTCTTGCTGCGCTGATGCATCTGTCACCACGGGCGGCAGGCTGAAAGAGCTGACAACAGTCCCGCCGTTAGCGTGCATGGATCCCTCACCGCCACCAACCGAAGGTTGGACCCTGCTTCTACCGGACGGGACGTCGCGTATTCCGTATTGACCGCCAGCACGATTGTCAGCGTCTCCTTTCAATGAGCCTTGCAAAGGATGCACGCGCGGCTGGTCGGGCCATGGGGTGGGCCCGGTGGGCTCGGGGCCGCCTCGCTCATCGCGTTGCATGCCACGCACTCCATTCCTGCAATCAACGGTAATGCAATCAACGATGAGGACGAAGCGACGTTGCCGCAGGGCGCCGACACCGCCGTCACGTGGGCCGGGGCTGCCGGTGTTTCTGCCATGCGCTCACCAACTCTCGTCGAATAGGTCCACCAGCCCTTCGCTCTCGTTACCTCCCCAAAAGAGAGCGCCTTTCAGCCGTTTGAGCAGTTTCATCTCATGCCCAGCCGCCTGCGGCTTTGCGGTGGAGACTGTCAAACGAGGGCGAAACAAGAAGTGCGCATGTCGAAATAATGACAGGCGATGCAACGAGCAGATTAGCAATACGTGACACGAGTGCGGTGAGCAAGCGCACTCCTGTGGTGGCGGACTAGCCAGAACAATAGCAGGTTCAAATCGCGTTACAATATACGATTACGACAGCGATACGTGCTTGTTGTGTACAGGCGCAAAGATCCCCGGTGAGCCCAGTGCAGTCTCGCTACAGTGCGGCCCGTAGACGGCGCCTAGATACCTCACCTCCCACCCCCTCCGACACCAAGACTCGCTGCCGGAACAGGGCTTTGTGTTGCGGAGGAGTTCCACAACAGGGCAGCTTGAGCAGCAGCTGAGCAGACGCGGCGTCGCCGCTTCTGGCGGCGACCAGGGAGGGAAGCGTCGTCGCCAATAAGGTGGCAGCACAGCACAGTATGGCCGGATCTACAGCAGCGATATTTAAGACATTACGTCATATCTCATACCACCACAGACTCAAGCAGGATCGATGCCAGCATCATATCGATTAAGCACCGTCGCTTGGTGCTGGCAGGCGCCACCACTGCTGCAGCCCCATGTCTTTTATCACCGCTGCCGCCGCGTTGTGGCCGGCGCAGCCCATCACAGAGCCGCCGGGGTGGGTGCCTGCGCTGCACGAGTAGAGTCCCTGCAGCACATGACAACAAGTGAGGGTGTGATAGGTGGCAAGTGCAGCAGCAGATGCAGCGGCAGTTAGCGAGTGCGATGGAAGGGCTGACTTGCCTGCATGGGCGTTCGATATGGGAATCTGTCTGCAAATCCAAAACTGTTATCCACGTGGTGTATGTGACCACGGCTGATGCCAAAATGCCGCTCTATGGTTTGAGGGTTGAGAGTAAAGGTGTCCACTACAAGGTCGCTGGCCCCTGCGGGAAACACACAAGCGGGCCAGCAGGCAGCAAAGGCATTATATTTCTCATGGCGCATGCTGCAGGGGCGTGATCGTGTATAACATTGCCCGTCAACGCAAGCAGTGGATAGCATGGATGCGGCTGGGGTTTCAGGCTGCAATGGAGCGATTGTCTTACATCAACTGCCAGATTTGGCAGGAACCTGGCTGCCAGCAGGCTGTGCCAGGATAAGCTGGTGAGCTGCACTGGCAGGCAGAATGCACCTGGGGCAAAGCGGTCCAACAGCCCCAGCAAATGCCGCACATACTGCTGCTCCTCGGCCTCCCAGCTGCTCCCCGTTAGCTCGTAAGGCACCCATTGCACAAACAGGGCTGCACTGTACCGCCCTTCGGCGTCTGCACCCACAGGAATGCAGGGTCCAGACACGAGTTGTGTGAGCGAGGAAATTTTGCTGCCAGATGGGGTGCAGCAGTACCTGTTGTAGCAGCGAGGTGGCCGTGTAGCTAATGTGGCACGAAGGCCTAGCTAGGGCTGGCCATGCACTGACACACGTTCATCCTCATCCCGTGGCCCAAGAAAAAACAGGGCAGGCGAGCGAGCCCGCTTACCTTTAGGACAGCCCTGCAAGCTTGTCCACAAGCTCACCTGTGAGGCTAGGGTCGACAGTTGTCTGCCAATAGATTTCTATGGTGGGGAATTCTGGCAGCCTGCCCTGCTGCACATCTGCAAAACCCTGCTGCACGCTGGCAAGCACAGTTTCCTCATCCCCAGGCAGCAGGTGTGTGGTGGTACGGTGCTGGCCGCGGTCCTCTGGCAGGCAGCTGAAGGTTGGCAGCCCCTTCAATGCTAGGTTAACCTGTAGGTGGCATGACAGTTATGTTCATGCCGAAGGAGAGAGGGGCAAAACGCGTGAGAGAGGGTGTGGAAGATGGCAGTGCCACACTGGTGGTCCGCTGAGGAATACTCTCAGCTTGCATCACTGAAGACCACAGCAAACAAAACATACAGGTAGAGCACCAACACAGCGGCATGCTGGCACACCAACCTTCATGGTTGTGCCGTCCTTCTTCATGCCATCCAAGCGGGCGTTGAAATCTGGGGGAAAGCTGTGGGCGCTTGCCAGTTGGCGAAGGCGGAAGGGGTCTGCATTGACCAGCACCACCTGCGCCCTGTGCTCCCGCCCATCCCGCGTTGTGATGCCGCGAGCGGCACCATCTTCAACCATGATGCTGTGGAGTGGGAGTGATAGTGCAAGAGAGAAGGCTAACTATAGGTGATGATAAGTTCATCAGGGAACCAGGGGAAAGGAATGCAGTGGCATCCGTAGTTGTAACGCAGCATGAAACTCCAGTGTAACTCAAGTTGCCACTGCCCACACATGTGCTACGGTTGCTTGTCTGTATTAGAAGGGGCTCCCGCCCCAGTCACCTACTAGCAGCTTGGCCTGTGTGGATCGTGGCTCCTGCCCGCATTGCTGCCGCCGCCAGTCGCTGCGTGACGACGCCCATGCCGCCTGCTACCACCATCCAGGTGCCGTCCGACCCCGGCAGCCGGCACTGCACCCGCGGCAGCAGCAAGTTGGATGCCCGGGATGGTAGCCACTCAGCACCTTTCACTCGGATGCTGGATGATGCACAGTGCTCCTTCTATCCACCCAATGGCAGCGTATTTTCCTAAACTTACCATGTTATGCAGAAGAAAGTTCATGCCGGTACCTGGAGTGTCCCATCCACCGTTCAGCCCACTGAAGCCATCCGTGGTCTGCAGAAGAACAGAGTTTTGGGGAGGTTAATACGACAGTGATCAGTAGACATTGCTTCAGCACATGGGCAATCAGCCAGGCCTTCACATAGAACAAGCGAGAAATTTTCTGGCATGAAAGATGTGAAATTCCCCACAATACAACGCACATGCCTAGAATTCACGCAACAGCAATGCTGTTTTGCAAACCTGCAATCCAGCAAACCCCCTCAAAGCACCAGGCCACAGACCCACCATAACTCACCGCATACATGATCTTGAGCAGGTCGCTCCTGAACCCAAAGCGAGCCAGGTATTCGGCAACCGAGCCGCGGCACAAGTCCACAAAGGCAGTGCGCAGTGAAGGCCGCACGTGCCGCTCTGCAGTCTCCTCGATGCTGGCAGGCTCCTGCACCGCCGCAAGGAGGAATATGGCCAGGCGGTAAGATTCAACCAAGTATGTCCCACTTGTATTGCAAGGGGATGCAACAGAATGCATGCACAGTGAGCGTCATTAGCGCAGGAGACACCGCTGCTGCCACAGCGCGCTTGCAGGCTTGGCAGTGCTTTGTAAATGCAGGTCTTGCCTAAGTGGCTTGGTCCCTGCAACTCCAGCACGCGCCTATCAGCACGTAGGCCCCCTTACCTGTAGCCAGGTGTGTCCCACATCCTGCCGCAGCGCTTCCAGCTCAGCCTGCAGCGCCTCGTTGGCATGCCAATCCTCCTGCACAGGTGGCACCACGACACGACAACACAACATCAAGTCATGCTTGCAGCACGTATATGACGGTCACAAGCATGAGTAGTTACTAGCAAAAACAATGTAGCTGTTGAGAGGTGCCCACTGCTGCACATCCACGTGCCATAGTTGATTCAAGAAGAAGAAGAACTATTATTCAAGAAGAAGTACTTGTTCTTGTACTTCAGAACAAGTACAGAAGTTGAACTTGCTTCTGCAGCTTCAAGGGCGCGCCTCTATGCCCACTCCTGATAACTCCCCTCCCACCACTGGCCTGCCAGAACTAAAACCCTGTCGACAATGAAAAACAACTTACCTCCCACTTGCTTACACTTAAACTGCAGTCGACCACCCACCCGCCACCCCCTTCGCTCCGCACCTCGCTGAAGAACCGCACGAACTGCTCCCGCATTGCCTGCAGATCACTTCCAAACAGGAGGTACTTGCCACCGGCTCCAGGAGTTGGTAGAAAGTAGTGTGGGTCGCGGCGCAGCAGCGGTAGGTCCAGGTGCAGCAGGCGCAGCAGCTCAGGTGGCATCACGCCCAACAGGTAGGCGCCTGCACGCAGTGCAGGCAGCAGCAGCGTCTTCAAGACATACATGAGGACGTTGCTTAAAGGTTGGAACTACAGGGCTTGCAGCTGCTTGCTGCAATGGCTCCTGGCATTCCAGGACAGGCACGCTGCCATTGCAACCATATGGGCAGAACACTTGCATCGCCTCACCCGTACCTGTTGATTGCGGCAGGCCTGGGGCTTTGGTAAAAGGATACTCTGTGCGGCATGCGCCGCCAACAATGCCCTTCTCCTCAAAAACCTCCACCTTGAGTCCTTGCTGTGCCAGCAAAGCAGCCGCCACCAGCCCATTGTGCTGCAAAGGTGCAAGGCGCGAGCAGAGCACGGGCGGGACCTCGACAGATGCTGAAGACCCCTCTACAGCACACAGTGGCGCTAGAAAACGGATTACAATGGCGTCCATGAACTTTAATGTGTGGCTCACCCCAGCGCCCACAATCAGCACGTCCGAAGAGCTGCCTTTGCCGGCGGTGGCAGCAGTGGCGGCAGTGCGGGTTAGGGCAGGGAGACCCAAGCTGAACAACTCAGAAGCCCCTCCGGAGCTACATGATACATACGAGGTACGGAAACCATGTACGAAGGGCCGTAGCGCTGCTCGCCACATCCAAGTGACGAAACCTCAAAGGGCCGCTTTGGATTGGAGGGCGCTTGTCGGCGAGTTCTATCAGACAACACGTGTAGGTGATATACCAGGCGTATCGTAAGCAGGCAGATCCGCACTTCAAACAACTGGAGCCCGTGCGTCCATCTGAACGACACGCTGGACTGGAAAGGAGACCGACCCTGAAGAGACGCAGATTGCCCTCCTCCACGCACCATTGACACCGGGACGGCGTGATCCTGGCAGTTGCGTGGCAGGGAGCGTCACCTCGACTCTCCAGGCCTTTGGGTTGCACCTCCTGTCCTCGCATAGGGCACCCTTGTCGGCTTAGGCGCCTAGGTGCGCAAGCTGTTGCTCCTACGGTCGTCATTTGCCCCCATGGGCTGTGCAGAGGCCTATGGGCCTTGCTGGTGGCGCTGCCGGGTGCATGATGACGGAACAGCACTGAGACGCTCGTCATTGACGAAACATACCTGATAAAAGTCTTCAAAGTTCGCTGACACCCCGCCTCCCGCTCATACAAGGCCAGCCTTAACTGGCAGCCACTGTTTCGTGCCTGAGCCCTCCCACCCCTCTCCCTTTGCAGGCCTTTACCGCAGCATCGGCAGGCGACATGGCCGGGCGGGTGAGTAGACCAGCGTAATGGGTCCGCAGCAACACAGTCGCGGGTTGGCCGGGCGGTGGCTTTGCCCACCTACGCTATCACTACAGAACAAATTTATCATTTAGGTTGCATTGTTGGCACACAACGCACAGTGGAGTGTCACATTCCGCCAAGGGTTGCTGCGAGGCGTGTGGCCTCTGTATCTTGCTGCAAATGAACCCCCTCCGTGCCCCGCCTGTCGTCATAGGTTGTGGCCAAGCTCTTCGACCCGCTGGTGGCCTGGATGGCGCCACGGTACCAGGCAGCTGTGGGCAAGCAGCTGACAAAGTACGGACTTCGGTATGAGGACTTGTACGATCCGCAGCTGGACCTGGTGAGCACAGCCGCCCGCTGCTGGCAGGGTGCTGGGGGCAGTGCCTGGTCATTCGATGGGCCTGCAAGTTAGGCAGAAGCCGTTTTGCTAGGACGACCACACAGTCGCTTCAAGCGCCAGGCGGGCAGGGGATGCTTGCACTTCATCTGCCATGACAGCTGCACCACCACAACTCACCGCGGGGCTTGCAAATTTGTTAGGCGCCCTGTCGAGAGACCTCAGC
>JAAMXP010000235.1:0-10088 GCA_019693395.1 Ettlia oleoabundans
CCCCCACACACCACCACCATCACTACCACCACCTTGCACCACACACACACACACCGACACATACACGCACACGCGGCCACCGTACGCACACGCATGCGCCCCCACACACACTCGCACATTACGTGGGTTCATGCAATGTAGTTGCCGAGAGGAGTTTGCCTCCCTGCATGCATTAGAAGTTATTGATGTTCGGCGCAAAAGCGATGCATTCAGCGAGAAGCTTGATGCATACCGGGACTTTTTCTTGCAAAAGGCCCCCTTCACCAGTTTCGATTTAAACTTGGAAACGGTGAGCTGAGCACAGCCTAAATCTACAGCTGAAAGCAGTTTAGGAAAGTTCTGTCATTGTAATTCTGTTACGTCCTTTTGGCCTCAGCAATGGATTCAAACCGTGAGCTGAGCACAGCCTAAGTATACAGCTGAAAAGCCAATTGAAAGGTTCGTTCATTTTACTCGCATATCGTCCTGTCTGCCTTAGCAATGCAGGTAAGGAATGCATACCAGTTGTTAGACTGCTTCCACAACGGTAGTGTAGATGGACATCCTTCTGTGACTCTGCTCCTTGAGGAGGCGGACGAACTAAGGAAGCAACAGGATCTTTTCGAGCTGTATGTTGTCGAGTACTTTGTTCTACAGCGCTGTGCGGTAAGTCACACCAGTATATGGTCAGCCTGCAGTTGAGCACATCAACAGTTTAAAGGGTGATAAGCCGACATGAAAACACTTGGAACACTTGCAGGAGGAGCTATGTTTTCTTAAGGCGCTGTGGGATGCAGCCAGTGCTGTGCTGCATACCTTCCTCGCCTGGAGCAACTTGTTATGGGATGATATCAATGTGGAGAACTTGATGGAAGAGTGCAAACAGCTTACCAAACAATATAAACATCTCCCAAAAGCGGTGAGGCACTATTGAATCGTGGATTAGGGTTTATATCAGTTTCAATCTTCAGGAGGCGATTATATAATCTACACTTTCCCTTTGATCGCACATGAGTGATGCCTTGTTGCAATTCTTATGTGATGCAGGTGCACGGATTTGAAGTGTATCGTCTGTTGGAAGGCAAAGTCAAGGCCATGGTTGTGGCGCTTCCATTGGTGCTAGATTTGCACAATACTGCAATGCGCGACCGCCATTGGATGCTACTGATGCGGGTGAGCGAATTGCTGGGTGAACATTGTGTGCGCTGACATATGGCCAATGGCTATCCTGCTGTCCCAAAAAGAATGTTGCCCAACGCAGGCTACTGGGAACCGCTTCGTCATGGGCCCCGGTTTTAAGCTTGGGGACCTGCTCAATTTTGGCTTGCATGATTGTGTGGACGCCTGTGTTGAGATAGTGGATCGTGCGCAAAATGAGTTGCTTGTAGAAAAGGTGCCTGATTCCTAGGCCTTATCGACACATAGCTTACATGAATGGAGGTGGTTACACTGGCCTGTCGGTGATCAGCAAGTAGCCCAACATATATATATATATATATATATATTTTGTGTTTTCTGCAGGCCTTGCTGAAGATTGAGGACACATGGCGCACATTGAAGTTTTCTTTTACTGCCTATCAGGATACGGATGTCAGTCAACTCAATTCTGATGATGCCCTCATTGATGTGTTGGAGAGCGACAATTTGTTGTTGCAGAATCTCAGCGCCAGCAAGTATGTCCAGGTGCGATTGCACGTTTGGTGATGTATGTTTGTGCATCACCTTATGGTGCATCTAGGGAAGTAACATTTTTTTGACATTGTTCTTTTGGCAGTTGTTTCTATTGTGTCCAACCAGTTAGGTGTGACACAGCAAGTAGCAACATTTATAACAGTAGTCACATCAGCATGGTCATTACTGGTCATTATGTATTCAGGGCAATCCCAATTTTATAGAGGCAGTAGCTTTGTGGCAAAGACGGCTTGGAACTGTGGATTTGGTACTAAATGTATGGAAAGATGCTCAACGCAAATGGCAGGCTTTGGAATCTATATTTGTGGGCTCCGCAGATATTCGCGTGCAGCTTCCAGAGGAATCTAAGTGGTTTGATGCTGTCAACACCGACTATTTGGTGCGCAGATGACGTGCACATGCATGCGCCTCAGACTGTTAAATACGTACTACTGCTGAGTATGCTGTCCGGCCAGGACATTGCACTTGCTGGTATTTATGCACTTCAGCTCACCAGCCAGTACTGTTAACCCTTTGCAAACTCGGGCTCGCCAATGTCCAGGACTTGATGAGGTCTGCCCCAGATGTCACGACTGTGGTTGAAGCTTGTGAGGTGAGAATCGTGCAACCAGCATTAGCACAGCAAGTAATCCTCTTTTTCCTGAATGCCAACACCAGTATGGCAGTTTCCATTGAGTTCTTTGGTTGTAAGCATTGCTGCTAATGCAGGTTGATGGCCGGCAGGAGCGTCTGGAGGGGATGCTGCAACAATTAGAGTTTTGTGAAAAGGCGCTGCAGGTTGTGAAGAAGTGCTTGTAGCTTGCAACAGGTATCAGCTGCGTGTATCTGAGCACCCTTGCACCATGCAGGATTACTTGGAAACCAAGCGAATGGCATTCCCACGGTTTTACTTCATTTCCAGCTCAGATGTGTTAGGTTAGCAATGGCTTAAAGTGTGCTACTTAGTCTGTACAGAGCACTCATAAGTTGAAACCCCTTTTTGCAGACATATTGTCCAAGGGCTGTAATCCAAAGTGTATCATCAGGCAGGGCCAGCTTGCATGTGTTTTTCCCAGTTGTTAGTTTGCGTTGCCATTCTCATTTTCCATTGGCTGACCCACTCGCCTTATTGCACCAAACCATGTGAACGCTCCTTGTTGGACCAGGCACCTACCCAAGTGCTTCGACAACATTCATGACCTCGAGTTTCAGAAGGATGATCATGGCAACACCACAAGGTTGGCGCTCGGCATGTACTCAGGAGAGGGCGAGTTTGTTCCCTTTATTGCACCTTGCAGTTGCGAAGGCCCCGTGGAGGTGAGATATTGGAAAATCATCAATGTGGCATGTCTGATGCATTGGTCCTTAGGATGTTTCCATGAATGATGTTAGCTTCTTTCAGTGTACCGTTGACATTGCCACTTTCCACAACTGTGGCAGGTCGGGGTTGTTGTTGGTGGGCTTTCGTCAACTCGTGTCCCTTACTTCTAAATGTGTCTTGGCATTGCTCAAAACTGCTCTTGAAGCTTGCTCTCCTCGGTACTAGGCTTAACCGTCAGTCTATGGCCAAAATTAGTTTTGTCTTTGCTTTTTTGTGGTGCGGCTGCAGGGATGGCTGCAAACTGTGGTGGATGCAATGTGCACTGCAGTCAACGCCGAGTTTCAACGTATCATTCCACTGTATGATGAGAAACCCCGAGTAAAATGGATTCTTGACAACAGTGCACAAAACACCATAGTGGTTTCTCGCCTCTTTTTTACACAGGAGGTACGATACCAGGTATAACGTATGATCCCGTGATACACACTGGGTGTGGACAACTTGGAAATTGGTCAGTGATGCAGGTCAGTGAGGCCTTCGAGACGTTGGAGGAGGGTTGCGAGGACGCACTCAAGGATGTATTGGACCGGCAGAATTCACAACTTAGGCAAACGAACCCTCAAGTTGTTTGGCAGATTTCACTTCAGCAGATACATGTGTTGCCCCTTCGGCGGACGCAGTTTGTGCAGCGTAGTGCTCTGAAACCCCCACTTATGTTTGCTTAGCATAAGACTCCGTTTCCTGGTCCTGCAGTGACCTGATTGACCTTATCAACGGCCCATTGGGCAAAAACGAGCGGAGAAAGCTGATTACACTGTGTACCGTGGATGTACATGCGCGTGATGTCGTGCAGCGCCTGATTGACGATCGTGTCGAGAATGTTCAATGTTTTCAGTGGCAGAGCCAACTACGCTACTTGCAGAATGAACAACTGAAACATTGCCAGGTTTGTGCATGGCTATGCGACTGGTATGTTAGCTGGCTGGCATGTCTCAAAACTCATATGTGTGATGCAGGTATGTATTTGTGATGCTGATATGGCGTACTCAAACGAGTACATAGGCAACGTTGGTTGCCTCTGCATCACCCCGCTGACGGACCGCTGCTACATTACTCTTACTCAGGCTCAGCGTCTCATTTTGGGTAGGAAGTGTGTACATGGTGTTGTTGGTCAGTTGTCAGAGCTTGTGGGTGTTGCTGGATGGGGCATGATAGCAGGTCTAATGTACACAAAGCTAAGCTACGCCGCGCAGCACTCCGTTTCCTGCTCTCGGCAGGTGGCGCTCCTGCGGGTCCTGCTGGCACTGGTAAAACCGAGACCACCAAGGACCTTGCACGCGCACTGGGAGTGCAGTGCTATGTGTTCAACTGCTCTGACCAGATGGATTACAAAGCAATGGGCCAAATTTTTAAAGGACTATCACAAACAGGAGCATGGGCTTGCCTGGATGAATTTAACCGGTGCGCTTTTTGTTGAGAAGGTTCCAAAAAGCGTGCGTACTCATTGCACCAATAATACTGTAATCTTGTTTGTCATCCTCGCTGCAGCATCCCAGTGCCAGTACTGTCAGTCAGTTCCACACAGTATAAGGTAACCTGGTTGATTGCGCACGTTGAATCCTATCTCTGGTCTGGAATCGTCATTGTTGCCGGGTCTTTGGTTTCATCCACTCATCCCTGCTGCAGAGCGTGCTTGATGCCTTGCGTGCTCGGAAAAGCCGGTTTATATTTGAGGATATGGATATTGCCTTAAAGCCAAGTGCTATGATGTTTATCACGATGAACCCTGGCTACCCTGGCCGTGCAGAACTACCAGAATCAGTCAAGGTGTGCATCATTGAGGGAACCTGTCGGGCCGCCGGTTTGGCCGTTTTCTTAAAATTGAACATAACCCTGCTTTTCTGCAGGCCCTATTTCGACCCGTCTCTATGGCAGTTCCTGATCTAGCACTTATCTGTGAGATCATGTTGATGGCTGAAGGCTTTCAAAAGTCAAAACTCCTGTCCCGCAAGTTCGTTATTTTGTATAAGTTGTGCGAGGACTTGCTTTCCAAGGTGACATTTGGGTGACCTCGCTGTAACAAGACATTGTGCAACTAGTTTGGAACCATGTCTGATGTAACTCTTTTGTATGCAGTCTCGGCACTACGACTGGAAGTTGCGAGCCATAAAAACTACCCTGTATGTCGCCGGAAACATGAAGCGTACCGCTCCGGAGCTGTCAGGTATGGCCGCACTGGTACTCTATCCGACGTGATTCCTTCAGGTAAAACAGAGGGCATGTCACTTATTACATTCAGAGGAGAAGGTCCTGCTACGTGCGCTACGTGACTTCAACCTGGGCAAACTCACAACAGACGATACACCAATATTTATGGGTTTGATGGGTGACCTGTTCCCAAAAACTGTTGAGCACGTACCCCGAGCTGTTGATGCATCGTTTGAAGCAAAGGTGAGGCTTTGCGGGGCTTTATTGCTGCAGATGTAAGTGGTGTTCACTCACATAGTAAGCCCTTCTTTCGCCCTGTGCTCCACTTGATTTAGATCAAGGAGGCCGCAATTGAATTGGGCTATCAAGCGGACGATACATTCTGCTTGAAAATTTCACAGCTGCGCGAGATTCTCGAAGTTCGCTGGTCGGTATTCTTGTTAGGCCCTGCCGGTTGTGGGAAGTCTGCCATTTGGCGTACCCTGATGAGAGCACAAAATCTGCACGGCGAGCGAACGGTGGGGTCCTCCAGAATTGATTCAAGATGGTATAGTCTGGTAGTATTGAAAGTATGAAGATAGCATAAGGCTTGACGCCGTCCTTGTAGGTGTTCCGTGCCATCAATCCCAAAGCAGTCACCCGCAATGAGCTTTATGGCTACCTGCACCCACAGGTCAGAACATAGTTGCGCCTTCTGGTGTCTAATGTGCTGCTGCATGTATGACTTTCCATGTGCAATGGTGTAAATAAAGATCTAATCGATGTGTGCAGACGCGAGAATGGAGGGAGGGTTTTATGTCTTCCACCTTCCGTGACATGGCTCAGAATAGAACCAATCGCCACCAATGGATTGTGTTAGATGGCGACATCGATGCTGAGTGGATAGAGTCCGCCAATACTGTCATGGTGTGCATCATTATGCAGACAAATTCCACATTATGAATGACAGTTACATACAGTTATATGCGATCATGATATGATAAGTTTTGCTCCAGTGCCCTGCGATGGAAGTACGTCACCTTATAGAAACGAGTTGTTTAAGGAAACACCCTTTGCACAACTGCTGCAGGATGACAACAAAATGCTTACACTCGCTTCAAATGAACGCATTCCGCTAACCAGCAGCATGCGGCTTCTATTGGAGGTCAATCATATGAATCACTGCTCGCCAGCCACTGTGTCTCGTGGTGGTGTAATTTTTGTGAATGCAGACGACATCGGCTGGAAGCCTGCTGTAGAAAGTTGGGTGGAGAGTTTGGGATGTACTGATTACAAGCCCCTTCTGAGCATGCTCCTCAGGTAGGGCACCTTTTGTGAGACTGGTCTTAGAAGAGTTTCAATATATGACTTGCAGCCTGCAGATTGTTCAGAGTTGCAACCAACAGGTTGTTCATGCAAACTGTGCAGCAAGTATGTTGACTCGACAGTAGAGCATTGCCGCTGGAATTATAAGACGGTGGTCCCGCTACCTGCTATAAACCAGGTTCAGACGCTATGCAAGGTGAGGTGCACAAATACATTTATGTGCCTGTGGCCCCAGCATCCACTCATGCACAATGTCGTAAATCTGCAGATCCTTGAGGGCATTTTGCCAAAGGAGGTGCAGAGGGGCGGCCCACCTCCTGATAAGAAACTGTTGGAGCACCACTTCGTATTTTCCTGTATCTGGGCATTTGGTGGTTGCCTATTAGTGGACAAGCTCGTAGACTATCGTCAGCAGTTCAGCCGGTGGTGGCAGGGGGAGCACAAGACGGTGGTGTTCCCAGCCGAGGTGAGTAGCTCTCCC
This sequence comes from Ettlia oleoabundans, assembly GCA_019693395.1. Classification (NCBI taxonomy): domain Eukaryota; kingdom Viridiplantae; phylum Chlorophyta; class Chlorophyceae; order Chlamydomonadales; genus Ettlia; species Ettlia oleoabundans. The sequence continues at coordinate 6,966 of JAAMXP010000235.1, forward strand.
CTGCCTCCTTTCAATCACATCTTAGCTCAGCCTTATATAGATCGAGCCATGTGTATACTTACTCAGTCAATTGGATCGCTGGCGGTGTGCAGGGGACTGTTTTTGATTACTATGTAGATGAGCAGAATGTGTGCATGGCTCACTGGAGGAATCGCGTCCCAAACTTCAGATATTCCACAGGTTTTTCCTGGTTTAGACAAGGTGTATTGTACTACATAAAAACACACAACCTTCTAGCAATTTGCTTATGTGCAGATACCACGCCCCTTTTTGTGCCCACTGTGGAAACTACTCGACTCGGGTTCCTGTTGGACTTACTACTGCCCAATCTGCATCACGTTATGTTTGTGGGAAACACAGGTAAGTTGCGTTCAATATAATTGATACTTGAGGTGTTGAGTTCAGATGTGCCGTGTTTGCACCTAGCATTCTGTTTTAGCTTGCTGCCTGTAATGCTAACATCATTTTGCAGGCACCGGAAAGACGAGTATCATGCAGAACAAGCTTCGCAGCCTTGATACTGACCAATGTATGTCGTACACTATCAACTTGAATAGCCAGCACAATGGGCCAAGCCTTCAAGCAGTTCTTGAGTCTCCATTGGAAAAGAAAGCGGGTAAGCCCTGATGCTTATTGTTAGGGAAACGATTGTTTTGCAGTGACCTGCAAATGATCGAGCCATTGTGCTATCTTGTTGGCCACACAGGATTGCGTTATGGGCCCCCGGGCACTAGAAAGCTGACGTATTTCATTGATGACATGAACATGCCTTTGGTCGACAAATATGAGACCCAAAGCGCGATTGAACTTCTGCGGCAAAGCGTCGACTATCACGGCTGGTATGCCACTGCTCGCCCCTTTTCTGTTGCTTGCACGCCCATTGCACCTTCACAGCCTTTATTTGCTTTATGTGCGTGCTTCAGGTATGACAAACAGAAGATACTGCAGAAAGAAGTGTGTAACACACACTATATTTCATGTATGAATCCTACGGCTGGCTCTTTCTTTATTACGCCACGGATGCAGCGCCACTTTGTCACTATTGCAGTCCAAATGCCAAACCTGGAGATTGTCAGGTAAGTGGCACCCCATATACATGGCAGCCAGTGCTGAATGGCGGTGGAGAGGGAGTCTTTGAAGGTCCAAGGTACATGTTGCAGATCCATTTACTATCAGATCCTGGAGGGGCATCTGAGTAGCTGCTTTCATGAGGAGGTAGGTTTTGCCTTTTAAGTTGTGCATATCTGTGGCCGATCATTCTCTCCCATGCTGAAAGGGAGGAGGCCGTTACCAACTGTTGTTGCAGGTTGTCCGCATTGGGCCAAAACTTGTCGATGCCATGATTGAGTTGCACACGCACGTCATGAATTCATTCCTGCCTTCAGCAGGTGTGCTTTAATCCATTCTTTTATGCCATCTGGGTGTGTGATGTAGTGTCTAGTTGACGTGCGCATCTGCAATTGAGTAGATATCTTTCTGTCTGCAGTCAAGTTTCATTACCAGTTCAACCTACGAGACATGTCCTCCATCGTGCAAGGCCTCTGCCGTATGACCAAGGAGACATGTCTACAGCCGTCGCAGGTCTGCATCCTCTCGATATGTTAGCACGAGAACAAGACATACATCAACATTCCCACTAACCAACTTGGCTGCAGGCTGTATGCTTGTGGTTACACGAGTGCACTCGTGTTATGGGCGATCGACTTGTCAACGAGGCAGATATTGGGAAGTTCCGCGAATTATGTAGAGATGTTGTGCTCAAGCACTTCAGCGACATGAACTTGGTGGGAGTGAAAGCTGCAGAGCTTTGTCTTGTTGTTTGGTATGGTAGTTTGTAAGATAACCTTCAAAACACAAAACACAATCAACCTGTGAAAACATGCAACTTGTCCAATTACCGCTGTTGTGATTTCAGGCTGATATTGAAACAACACCTCTCATTTTCAGCTCCTTTATGGCGCGGGATGCAAATGATACCCCGATTTATTCAGCTGTGCCATCCGAGGACGCTTTGAAACAGGTCTTGCAGGATAAGTTGGCCGAGTATAACGAGAGCAATGCAGGTATTCTTGAGTGATTGATATCATTACTATGATATACGAAGTCGTTCTCAACTAATTCCACGCACAACTAATTCCAACTTGCAGTCATGGACCTCGTGTTGTTTCAGCAGGCTGCAGAGCACGTGTGCAGAATCGCACGGATATTGTCTCTCCCTTGTGGTCATGCAATGTTGGTGGGCGTTGGTGGTTCTGGTGCGCCTATGTTTGCAATGTTGTATTTGTTAGTTTCCATGGGTTAAGGCAGTGTGGGTTATCTTTGGCAACCGCAGGCAAACAGTCTTTGGCACGGCTTGCTGCATTTTTGTGCGGTTATGAAGTCTTTCAAATTGCTGTCAGTTCGGCATATGGTCTGCCTGAGTTCAGATCGGTATGTTAATGTCTCCTGTGTGGCAAACTTCACAAGTTGTGTGTGTTGTGTTGATGACCCCTCAATTGTTTCATGCGTCAGGACTTGTTGAGGTTGTACCAAACAGCAGGCGCAAAGGGAACACCAATTGTACTTCTACTCAGTGACAATCAGATTGTCAATGAGGGATTTCTCATTTACATCAATGATTTGCTTGCCAATGGCGACATTCCTGCACTGTGCTCGGACGAGGATAAAGTTGCCTTCGTCAACGCGGTAAGGCAGGGTTTATGGATTGGTTACCCAAATCATGCTGTAAACTGCTGGGAGACAAGGGTGCCCACGTGTTAATGACCGCACTATGCACAATGCTGGCCCTTGGTAGGTACGGAACGAAGTCAAAGCTGCAGGTCTCATGGACACCCCAGACATCTGCTGGCAGTTTTTCATTGAACGTGTGCGTCGTATGGTGTAAGCGTTATGTGTAGCTGCGGTTATTGCATGGTATGTTTATGTTTTGTCGTACAGGTCGCTTCGGTGCAGGTCCGCAAGAATCTCCATGTCATTCTCTGCTTTTCGCCAGTGGGTGACCAATTCAGGGTCCGAGCAAGGCGGTTCCCTTCACTATTAAACTGCATGACATTTGACTGGTGAGCGCGCGTTGGTTCGTGTGTATGTGGAGGTGTGGAGTGCTATGGTGGGGTGGGTGGGGTG
>JAAMXP010000237.1:0-28747 GCA_019693395.1 Ettlia oleoabundans
CCCCCCACCCCACCTTGAGGTAGTCCTCCAGAGTTGAGACGGAGGCGGGGTCGATGCTTAGCGTGGCGTACGTCTCCCGCATGTCCGCGTCAAAGCTCTCGTTGGAGGACAGCACCTCAGCAAACGCCAGGCGGTCGGCTGCGTCGTTGGCCCACTGGAAGGAGCGCAGTATGCCGCGCGTGCCCTTGAGCAGCCACACGGGCACGTTGCGCACCTCGGCGTCACAGTCTGCCAGCTTCTCACACAGCTCAATGACCTCGCCTGTGGACCAGGCCTTGGGGCCCGCCAGCGGCAGCGTCTTGCCCACAGCGGCCTCGGAGCGCAGAGCGGCCATGATCATGCGCGCAACATCCTGCAGTGCAGCGCATGTCGGCAACAGATGCGTGGGGAAGGAGTGGGTGTGTATGACGTGAGTGAGAGGGCCATGCAGGGAATATCGGGGCGCTTCAGCAATGGCTGTGGTGCTTGGCTGTAGTGGTGTGGTGAACAACTGCTGCAGTGGTAGGCTGGGCCCTGTGGAATGCACCCCGCACAACTGCAGTTAAGGCGTGAGCTGACCAGTTGGCTGGAAAACAGTGCCAGCAGACAAACGCCGGTGTGTTGCCTGCTGCCATCCCGCATTTTGCTGCGTGCCTGTGTGTCAAGGTATGCCGTGCGCGTCTCATCGGTGGTGCCCCACACCGGCTTTTCCTCAAGGATGGGCACTGCGTAGTTGCCAATGATGGCCTGCATGAAACAGCAGGCCCATGGGAACACGTAACATAGCAGCGAACAACAACTCACGCTTGTGGTTAACAGCAGGGTGGGCAGCACATTGCAACAGTGCAAGAGATGGTTTGCCATATAATGCCGCTACAACGTGCAACAACAACCCCCACTCCTTCCGTTGTGCACGCACCTGCATGAAGCCGCAGAGCCTGAAGACTGTGTAGTTGAGGCCGCTGGATGCCAGGAACTGCTCTGTGCAGTGCTTGATGCTCATCAGCGGCACCTCGGGGTGCTTGTCACAGTGCAGGATGGAGCAGAAAATGTAGCTGCAGGGATGGGGGGACGGAAAGGGGAGGGGGACGGGAGGTTATGTGGGGCGGGGCCTCAGCTGAGCAGGGGAGTGGCGACAAGCAATTGGCTCGGCTCAGTCCAGCAGGGAGCGAATGCTAGATGGACAGGGGTTGAAGATGGCAATGTGGGAAACTCCTTGCTCCAGGGGTTGAAGATGGTAATAATGGGCCGCTCAAAACATCCCATGATCAAGACTGGCACACATCCCACGGTAGCTCCCATACACACACCAGCGGGAGCAGCGTGGGCCTGCTCACCGCTGGATGCCCATTGCCTGTGCGCACTGCACCAGCGCCACCTTGCCCTCCCAGTCAACGCGCTCCGTCGACTCCTCTGGGCGAGCTGTGGCGCAGTCGATGACTGTGCTGACACCCACCAGCGCAGCTGGCAGCGAGGAGGGGTCTGTCAAGTCTGCTTGCACGGTCGTGGCGCCCCAGTCACGCAGGAAATCGGCGGGCGACAGGCGTGGCCGCACGATGCACCGGACCTCGTAGCCCTCGTCCAATGCACGCCGCACCACCTGGCGTCCCAATGTGCCCGTGGCGCCAACCACGAGGATGGAGTTCTTGGGGACGGGGGTGCCAGAGGCCTTGGCAGCCTCAGATGCAGCCGCTGTGCACACCAGCTGGCAGTGCGACCGCTTACTGCCTGCGTTTCGGGTTAGGATGGCCACCAATCAGGCGGCATGCCGTGCATTGTAGTCTGTTCGGCTTAGGCTATGGGACCTTGGCTCAACAAGCTCAATAGTAAGGCAGAGTGGCGGCAGAGGCGCTGGCCGGGGCTTGCCGCCAACAGCCAGCCAGCCAGGCACCCACCACCCCATCAATCGGACATGCTGCACCTTTCACAAGTCGAGCGGCCATTACTGGGCCAAAGATGCAGGCTTGTGGCCTCACCTCGATCGGCTGCAAAGGCAGCGGGAGCACGCCGCACTCCAACCAGCCGGCCGCTTACGGGAACCACTACAAAATTTTGTCGACTGCCGCAAGTCCTGCTAAGAGCGCAGGGCGCCAAGGTAGCTGCCACAGCGACGCTGGACATGGTGCTTCAACAGCGTGGCCACCAGTCCAGGCGCTTGCTGGCTAGGTGAACTTGTTCAAAAAAGTGAATGTCTCACAATGCCGGGTCGGCATACAGCCTACGAGATGTCCGCGTGCCTCAGTGGAACTTCATTTGTGGTACAGCAACGCAGTACGAGTTAGCAAGGAATGCAAGTCAATCATCTGTTTAGACTTTTGTTGATCGTCCAACACGTCAGGCGTCATGGGGCTCCACACAGTGGTCAGGCTCTCGATCGCCCTCGCCTTGTTGGACAGTTTTTCGACTGTTCTTAGCCAAGTCCAGATCATGTACACCGACAATAACCCGATCTTTGTTGGTAACGGGGAGCAGGCACAGGCATATGTCGTGGGGTTTGGCAAAGAAGGTGTGTAGCCGCAAGGGTGAGGCTGGGGGCTGGGCTTGTGTTCCAGATGCATGAGACCCTGTAAACATGCCTTCTGGCACGCTGCCTGGGCCCGTCGGCCAACCCGGCCGCCCTCTGCGGCCTCCCGGTTCTGCCGCCAATCACAGAGGGGCAGCAGCCACCGTCCGAGCCTCACCGCACTATGCTGATGCGGAGCGTCAACGGCACCAGCTACCGGTGTTACATCCCAGACGAACCAGCTGCGGCGGCGGATGCATCTGAGGATGGCAGCAGCACCAGCGTTTCCAAGGTTGGCTGGCTGCTGCCGACCGGGTAGCCCCCAAGCCAAGCCTGGCAGCATGTAGCAGCCGCGGGTGCTGCTGTGGTGCTCCATCTGCGAAAAGGTGGATCTGGGTGTACGTATGTTTCAATCCTTCCCTAAGATTGCTGTGCAGGTGGGTGAGGGCTCCTTGCTGCCCAAGAAGACCCCCAGCGAGTTGCTTGAAGCGTTGGGTGAGGAGAGCGGGATCCGCATTGCATGGCAGGGCACCGGGAGGGACCCTGGCTGCACGCAGGCCAGCCGCAGGAACCATGCGCAATACATTGACTGCATAACCTGCCAAAGCCCACTTGAACGTTGCTGAGGCAGACTAGTCGGTTACGAGGCATCGCTGGGCTGCGACCATCGGTGCTGCGACCATCGGTGCTGCGACATGCCCGCACAACTGCCTCCTGCTGGCATCATCAATGTTGTGCAGCGGAGCATTGCTACTACCGCATAGAGGAGTGGTGGACGTACGAGCTGTGCTATAAGAAGAAGCTGCGGCAGTACCATAAGGAGGGGGGCAAGGTTGCGTCGCAGTACGTGCTGGGGCTGTATAAGCAGCAGCAGGCGCAGGAGGATGAGGTGCAGGTGGGCGACGGTAGCGGATAGGTCGGATGGGCTGGGCTGGGGTGGATGGGAAAAGTTGGGCTGCACTGGGGTCATGGTGGGCTGGGCTGGGTTGGGTTGGGTTGGGGAACAGGGTGGGAGCCAGCTGGGAGAAGTGGTGCGTCTCTGCTGACAGGCTGGAAGGGAGGGAGGCGTGCCGATACTGTGACAGTGGTGCTTGCTGAAACCCTTATTCCACCCGTAAGTGTGTCTCCAGCCGATCCCTTATCATACTCCTGCCTTTGCCGGCCTTCGCGCAAGCACTGCTGCTTGCCCTCCTCTGCCTGCTGCACTGTTGCACCTTGCCATTGCAGGTAGACGCCAGCGAGGTGTCGGGCGCTCTGCGGTACGTGGTGCAGCGGTACGCTGACGGGGAGGAGTGTGAGCTGACGGGGAAGCCGCGGCAGGCTGAGGTGCGGTTCACTTGCGGCAGCGGTGAGGACACGCTGTTGACAGGGATTAAGGAGCTGGCCAGCTGCAGGTATGTGGCAACCGTATCAACACCACGCCTATGCAAGCACCCAGCCTTCCAGCAGCATCCGGCACCTGCCGCGCTCATCCAGTGCCACCCACTCTCAGAAGAGCAGGCAAGTGAAGCAGCGGCAGCCAGCAGAAGCGGGCACTGCAGCAGCGGCGCGGCGCAGCAGCCTGACGGCACATGCGCCGCAGGCAGTATGGCAGCGTTGCCAGGGGGTCAAGGTAGCAGCGAGACAGCTGCCAGGGACGACGCGGCTCCGTCGACTGCAGTGGTCCGCGAGAACATCACGCAGCCAATAGCGGAGGAGGATGGGGAGGAGCATTCCTTGCTTCAGTCTGTTCTTGAGGGACAGGAGGAGGAGCCCTACTACCAGTATAATGAGGTCCAAGATCCAAACGATGATCAGGATCCATATGCCTTGAATGACGAATGAATGACTGGAGCGTGCTGTAACCATTGCTCTTAGCAGGCTGTGTATGTGACCACCCCAGCATGACAGCAGGGGGAGGCATCTGCCTCCAATCCCGGGGAGGCAATCCCGGGCCCTGCTCTGATTGGCGAGCTTCGGAACCCTGCATGCATTGAATAGCGGTGAGGAACAGTCCACAGGGAACACTGCACAAAAAGGAGCCCCAGTTCGCAGGCCATGTTGATGAATGGGCCGTCCAGCGGTTCCTGCAAGTGTGCACCGCGCCACTGCTGAGGATGGTTTGGATATACACGTGTGCTGAACGGAACAGTCGACTGAAAGCCACATGCTGGGCAAGGTCAGTCTTGCACCCGTGTGTTTGCGACCGAGTGGTTACGAACAGGGCAGCAACCAGCCTCTTTGGTGAATTGGGGTCGTATTCGGTGTGCAGGCGCCGGGGGGCTCCGTTCCGCCGCAGCTCCGCCACAGCCTGCTGGCGCGGTTGGTGCCCGCCTGGCAGCGAGCAGTGTCCAGTTGCGAGCTGGTGGGCTAGCTTGCAATCTAAACATGGGACTCGTTAGCAAAAGTCTCAAACACGCGCAGGAGTTGGCCTGCTTTTCGCATTGTGCAGGTGCTGCTGCCATGGCTGACCCTCATAGCAGCTGCCACCGTCGTTGGTGCTTCCGTTCCAGCCAGCCATGATGAGCCACCTGCCTACCTCGATTCATGGTGGCAGTGGCCCCCTGAAGGCCTGGACAGCGCATCAGAGGCTGCGGTGGCTGCCTCAGCTGCCAGTCCTGTTGACGAGGGTGCCTGGAACAACAGCATGGCTGTCACTGCCGGCGCCAGCGACTTGTGGGGCAGCAAGGGCGAGCGCTGGGACCCCTCAGGGCCTCTCATGGACTTCTCTTTCGCAGGTGCGAGACATCTACCCCAGTATCTGGCGCCGGCATTAGCCCCAGGCTGCCTCATCTGCTACCAGCTTGCTCGCCGCAGGCTACAAGCAAGGCGCTGTCCCCATCCCCTCGCCCCCTGTCACGAAGTCCTTCCGAGCCTTCCAGCGCAAGGGCATGTCTGACACCCAAGCATTGCTGGCAGCACTGGACTGGGCACACAAACAGCCTTCCAACAGTAAGCCACAGCTGCTCGTCATAATGGACAAATAACTGCAAAACTGCCACTGCTGCAGAGCCGCTTGATGGTTGCTTGAAGATTCCGGTTGATCCCCCGCTGAGCAGGCTAGCCCAGCGAGGAAACGCCTCACCTGCTGCAACTCATGCTGGCTTACCGCACTGCTGCAGAGTGGGTTGTGATTGGGCTGCCAGCAGGCAGCATCACACTTGACCGCCAGCTCCACATCCGCCGCCCGCGCCTCATCCTGCGTGGAGAAGGATCCAACAGGACTAGACTGCATATTAAGAAGCCTTTGAGTAAAACTCCAGGAGTTCCAAAGCCAAACGCTGGCTACGGTTACTACAATAAAGGTAACGATTGTTGCAGATCTGGGCGGCCAATGGTTGCACCCTACCGCTCAGTGCCACTGCTGACACGCTCCCCATGCCGCCGCTGCCCTGGGAGCTTTCCAGTGTTATTGCTGTTCCCCTGATGTTTGCGTGACTTTGATCAGTGTTGTTGTCCAACATCTTGGATCAACACTGCTGCTACGATATGAGGTGTGGCTGCCATGGGTTGCAGAGGCATTCATCATGGTGACTGGCCAGTACCTGCGGGCAAAGAAGATTGCCACCGTGACGGGCAGGGCTAACAGGGGCGGCAACAAAGTGACGGTAAGCTTAGGGCAGCAACCCCAGTCCATCTGCAGTTCACAGCTGCTCTTTGATTGTGGGTGCCACAAAGTGGGGATAGGTGCAACTGGCTGATGATGCCATGGGATTGAACCATGGCTGCCGGGATCGTGCCTTCTACTTCTTGCGTGTTGCATTCATGTTTTATGCCCATGCAGGTGGACAAGCCGTCCAGCTGCAAGGCCGGGCACACGGTGGCTCTGATCCTGAGCGACAAGCGGGGGGTGCTCACCAAATATTTGTAAGCACTTGGGTCGCCATGTGCTCTGCTGTGTTGTAAAATCATGCCACAATGTATGATGATGAGACCGTCGATTGCTGGCGGGTGTGGTATTGCGGTGATGCACCACAGATGCACCGCATGTGGAACGCGCCCAGCACTCACTTGGCGTGTTCAATGCAGGCTGAACAACCGCCCACTCAACCCCGGCACCACCACCATCAACCGCTACATGGTGGTCCGCTTCATCACCAGAATCCTGGCGGTCAAGGGCAAGGTATGGTAAGGCCCTGGCTGGCTTCCAGCGCAAGGGGTGGGTATAAGGCGCTGGTGCCGCCCGACATGATGACTGCGATGCAGGCGGCATGGCATTGCAATACCAATAGGATTGGCAGCATCACAGCATCCCCCGCAGCCGTACCAGCCACCAGCAGGGCAGGGGGCGGCGTTGTGTGCACAACCAACCTGTTCTGCCGCCAGACTGGTGCCACCGCCATTGTTGCGCACGGGTGTTGCCTGCCCTGATGTTGCAGGAGTTGACCCTGGAGCGCTCACTGCCCTTTGATGTGCGCCCCGAGTTCCTGCCTGAGATCCTGCCCCACACTGGCACCGTGCATGACGTGGGCATCGAGGGCCTGTCCTTGCGCTTCCCGTATGACAAATACAAGGGCCACCACTACGAGGACGGCTACAACTGCATCCAGTTCTGGGAGGTTTTCAACTGCTGGGCCAGGGACATACGCGGACACAATGTGAGGCAGTCAAATGAGCGCTAGCGCTGTATTGAGGGGCAGTGATGATGCTGTTTGCATGGGCTGCTGTCATGGGGCGGTCCACAGCTTTGCCCTGCTGGCTCCTACTCAACCCTTCCGCCCTTTACTTTACACCCAAACTGGCGCTACATCATGTGCTCCGCCGCCATGCCTGCAGATTGACAATGGCGTGTTCGTTCATAGTAAGTAGCGGTGATGTGATGAGCCAGGAGCCCTGCTCACGTGCCTGGACCCGTGTGCACCTTTGTAACGTTGTCCCCCTTGCACTGACTGTTGTTTCTGCTGCTGCGCCTGCGTTGCAGAGAGCAGCGCCGTTCAAATCAACAAGCTGCGCCTGACTCAGTCCAAGCCCCGCAACCCCAAGAGCGATAAATCGTACGGCGACGGGCACTGGGGCGTGCACAATGGTGTGTGCCAAGGGGGGGCACGGGGGGCGCGGGCGTGGGGCTGGGCATTGTTGAGTGGCAGGCAGGCTGCAGACACCCACCCACGAGTTACTCAGTCTCCTCATGTGCTCACCTCCACCAGCTTAGCATCCAGCTGACCACCTCTTCATCTCCCGTTTGCAGGCGGCACCGCCGACCTGCTGGTGGATGGGTTTGAGATTGAGCCATTCATGCTGCACGCTGTAGGCAGCGATGCCTTTGGCATGTATGCTGTGTTCACAAACGGCAAGATGCGTGACGGCAACCTGGAGCTGCACAGGCATGCACAGCACAGCAGCAACTGCCTTGCTCTGTCAGGGTTGCAGTTGTGCCTGGCAGGTCTTGTACACCTTGCCTGCTGTGTTGCATGTGCAGTGCATCATGTTGCCAGTCATCACAGCATACGTTGTCCCTGCTTCTGTTGCTGCAGGGCTCTGTCACACGCGCTGTTCACAGACATTGATGTGGGACTGGGGGAGCGTGCGCTGCGGTCAGGAGGCCCACAGCGCAGCGGCCCCAACACCCAGGCATGGACAGTGTTCTGGAACCTGCGCAGCAGGCGCCCCATCGCTCCACCTGCTGCCAACGGCGTGCCCCCGGGCAAATGCGAGTATGGGCCCGACATTGTGCTAGCAGGGCTGAGGCTTCAGACGGGGAAGATGTGTGGCTATTGGATATACCAGCGCGGGCCGGCGACAGTGGCCAACCTGTATGAGGCAATGCTGGAGAGGCGGCTGGGGCCCGAGGGCACAACCAGGCCATTGACTCGCAAGGCCTGGATCCCGCGGTCAAGGCCCCGCAAGGCTCCAGCCGGGGATTCTGCGAGTTGAGATATGTGATGCACATTGCAGATATTTTTCACAGCACCATGACTGACTCGTGATGACAGTGTGGGCTGCTTACCCTACCAGAATCAACTCCCGAGTGAGGCCAAATCAATGCATCAGGGTGTGCATACCCTGCTTATAACTATACCTATGGATTATTATTGTCACCAACGTGATTGACCATTCCTTGTGCTTTTGCATTTTCTCTCATTTCTGACATGCAATATGTCCCGAAGCACCAACAGCAGGAACAGCAGCCACTGCTTCCCATGGTCGTCCAGTTTGTGCATGCTGCTTGCCGTCGTGGTCTTGCTGGAGTAACAAACTATGATGTCAGTGCCAAGGGGATCATGGTGTTCGGCTGCTCATGGGCAGGTCGGAGCGCCTCATGATGGCAACGTCCTTCACGGTAGTACCACCCGTTCTTTCCATTACAAACCGTACATTCACCAGATGTTGGCGCCTGGTTCTACTATCAAACAGGGCAGGCGAATTCCTTGAGGTGCCACCCGCAGCTGTGTACAGGTGCAAAAGAGTGCAGATGTGCAAGCACCGCCCTGGCTACGCGCTTGACACTGTGGAGGTGATCCCGCTCAGCCCAGGCATTACATGGCAGAGTAGTAAGAGACGCCTGAGACAACAAACGGGGTTTGATTCAATTGCTCATGCTCACAAATGAGCTGCTTGTAGGCACATCTCCAGCAGCCGTTTGTCACAGGATGGGCGGCGCCGGCTGCTGCTGCTGCTGCTGGCTGTCAGTTGCCGGTGCCGTGTTGGTGGCGCCAGGGCTGCTGCTGCTGCCCCCCACTCCATTGCTGTCAGCATGACTCGCCCCTGCTGCATCCCCCTCGACCTGCTGCTCCAGGAAGTCGACCCAGCTGGCTGCCAGCGACGGCTTGGCGCCTGCCTGTCCGTGAGGCAGTGAGACGTCTGCGGCCAGCGATATGTCGCGCCAGCCCTGCCGCCGCTGGCTCTCCGCAATCTTGGCTCTGTCCTCGGCACTGAAGCCCAGCATGTTGCACATCAGCTCCAATACCTCACCTGGCCAGGGGGGCAGCAAGGAAGGGGGCGGGGCCGCAGACGGTGAAGAGGTGAGGGGTGAGGGAGATGCGGAGGGCTAGGTATCGCTGTTGGCCAGCACACAGGCACTGGTGCATGGCCTGCTACCCTGCCACCTACTCAGCCCCTACTCCTTCCACCTGTTTAGGACTCTGTAACTTAACTCCATCCCACCTTCTCTCCCCTGGCATTCACCCGATCATGATGCACAATCAAACAGCTCCACCACCCAACACACCCACTCGCTGCTCCACCACCCACGTTCTGCCACGCCCTCCCCACCCCACTCCACCCACCCACCCACCTGAGTGCTGCTTCTCAAAATATGCCACCAGCATCTTCACCACAATGCGCCGATCTATCATGGCGCCGCTGTCGCTGGACAGGGCATGTAGCTTGCGCTGCGCATCAGCCAGGGCACGCCGTAGGGACAAAGCTTCCGCCTGCAGCTAGCGCGCACACACACACACCACACGGGGTGCGATGAGGGGCAGGGCATGCGCTCAAGGGGCGGCACCAACAGTGCCACGCACGCGGACGCGGTGCGGACTAGCCACCCGTTCAGCAGCACACATGCATTGATGCTCGCCCAGCAGCCAGCGGCTGTTGAGCAGGCAGGGAACCCCAACACTCAAACCACCACCATACACGCTAAATACCCNNCCCCCTTCCCCACCACCACACACACACCTGCAGCACGCCCTCCGCGTCCCTCGCTGCTTGAAGTTGCTGCTGTGCGGCTGCCGCCCCCGCCTGCGCTGCCGCTGCCTCCTCCTGGAGCCGCATGTGCTGCAGCCGTGCGGCGTCCAGCTCATTACGCAGTGCATGCGCCTCCGCCTGTTGCCCACGCAGCTCGCCACGCAGACGCTCAGCAGCCTCACTCTCATAGCTCAGTTCGCCTGATTGGGGGAAAAGTAGTGGTGGTGGTGTGTGTAGGGTGTGTGCGCGTGTGCGTGCGTGGATGTGTGTGGGGAGATTGGGCGCTGGTTATTAGTGGGTGCATGGATGGGAGGCCCCATAACAACAAGCAAGGCAAACAGTGGCCCGCTCAGCAGTGGCAAGACCGAAGGCTGCCTTTGTGTCTGCAGGCATATGCACCATGCATGCCAGACGATGCAATACACCTGGCACTCAACGGCCAGCTGGCAGCACAGCATCAGCATCAAAAAGCACGCAGGCAGTAGCAGGCCTGTGTGGCGGGCAGGGCGGACGGGGCATGGTGCATGTGTGCGACATGGTTGTGATTGCCTCTGCCACACACAGGGCTCACCCAGGGCCCGCTGCAGGTTTTGCAGCTCCACATCCCGAGCCGCCAGCGCCGCCTCCCACTTGGACACATCGCCCTCCAGCGCCGCACACCGCGCCTTGGCAGCAGCAAGCTCCTCGGCGCCTGATGATGGCAGGCACCCTGCCGCCTCAGCACCGCCGCTGGCCCGCAACTTCTCCAGCTCCATCTTCACCTCAGCCTCAACGCGCCACCTGGTCACAGCAACAACATAGCAGCAGCACAAAGGGGAAACATGAGTCAGCAGCAACGTAGAATGAGGGAGGCAGGCATCCAGCGGCGAGGGAGTAGGGAGGCAGCAGGCGAGACAGCTAGGCCGCCCAAAACGCAACAAAAGTTTGTCACCATGCCGACCCCAAACTCACCTCCAGCCAGTTGGCCACCATACCATACATTCAGCACCGAGAGTGATGGCCAGAGGCTCATCAAGTCTGCTAACCCCTTGGCTCAATGCCACCGCCACCAAAGCTGAGACACCACCCCTCCCCTGTCTTAGCCCCCTGCACCACCACCACAACCCACCCACCCACCACCCCTGTACAAACACGCCACCACACAGCCTTTTACACCGCACCTGATCTTGTCCTCCTCATCCTCCTGCTCGCTCAGCATCTGCTGCTTCAGGCGGGCCAGCTGCGCGCGCTGACCCGCACGGTCGGCCTCGCTGGCGGCCAGAGCGGCCTCCAGATCAGACACGCTGCATGCAGGATAGCAAGCAGGGAAGAAGGGGAAGCAAAGGGGGCAGTCAGAGGGCGGCATGCGTGGCAGCTGGAGCGCCTGATGATCAGTGCAGTCTGTATGCAGCAGAGCGAGGGGGTGCTGGGGCAGCTGGATATCTCGCACCGGCCACAACCTCAGCGGGTGGCGGGGCCGTTTGCGATGCCAGGCCTCTGATGCTGCTGCACCTGCCAGGCAGCCCATGGAGCAGCCCACGGGTGCATGCAAGCCAAGCAGCAGAGCCCCCTCACCGCTGCTGCAGCTCTGACGCAAGGCTCTCGCTGGCGCTGGCTGCTGCCACTGCCTGCTGCTGCTGCTGCTGCAGGCGCTCAATTTCCTGCCGCAGTGCTGCGCTGTCCCGCAGAGCGCCCTCCAGCTCCGCTGCAACCTCGCCTGCACTGCGGCCCTGAGTGACGGCCGCCGCCTGCACCGCCGCCTGCTCCTGCTGGAGGGCGGCCTGCAGGCGAGACAGGTCGCGCTGCAGGGCGGGGAGCAGAAGGGCGAGGAAACAGCAGGAGGCCAGGGGAAAAGATCTGGGTTGTTTGGATAAAGGGGACTGCCAACAACCAGTCGAGAACAACCATTAACCAGCAGACTGCCCTTGCATTGCAGCAGCACCAGCACCCCCCAGCACAGCACCCCCCGCTTCCTTGCCTGCAGCTGTTCGGCATGGGCGCGCTCAGTCTCCGCCTCCTGACGCGCAGCAAGCACCTCTGCCTCAGCCGCTGCCACTGCATCACCCTGCTCAGCGCGCTGACGCTGCCGGTCCAGCTCTGCTGCCAAGCGCTGCTGCTCCGCCAGGGCTGCCTGCAGTGCGGCCTGCTGCTCAGCAAGGTGCTGCTGCCAGAAGGCGTCACGCGCTGCTACAACCTCCTGCTGCTCCTCCTGCTGCTGCTGGTGCCCCAGGTCGGCCGCCTGACGCACCTCAAGCACATGCTGCTCCGCTGCGGCCAAGCGCTCTTCCACTGCCTGCCGAGCATCCCGCTCTGCCGCCAGCTGCTCCTGCAGCTCCGCCACCACAACAGTCAGCTGCTTTGAGCGGTCTGCAGAGTTGTGGTGCAGCTCCTGTAGCTGTGCCAGGTGCTCCTGGGTGCGTTGGTGCTGCAGCCGCTCCTCCTCCAGCTGAGCAGCTGCCAGCCGTGCAGCAGCCAGCTGCTCCGCCAATTCAGCAAGGGTCGCCTTGTCCGCCTCGCAAACAGCTGACAGCTCCTCAGCCTGATGCTGCATCGATACCAAGCTGCTGCTGGTTGCCGCATGCTGCTGCTGTTCTTGCTGCAGCTGCTCCTTCAGGGCAGCCACCAACCGGCGCTCACGCTCCAGCTCAGCTTGCACCTCTTGCAACCGCCCTGCTGCCTCGCCCGCTGTTTGATTGTCAGTCTTCTGCAGCTCCGCAAGATGGTCAGCTGAGCCTGCACCTGCCTCCTCCACTGCTGTGGCGTTGTTTGGTGCATCAGCATGCTGCGCTGCTGCTGAGCCGCTGCCTCTTCCCTCTGTCACCTCAGCCACCATTGCGCCAGTTGTGGAGGCGTCCAGTGCGCCAGCAAAGGGTATGGGCACCACAGGCTGCTCCTCTCGCTGCCCCTGCTCCGGCTGGCGCTGCTGCTGTTCATGCTGCACTTGGTGGAAGGGCACGGGCTTGGGCAGCCAGCTGGGGTGTTGGTGCACAGGCTGATGGTCGGCATGGGCTGGCTGGTACGCGTGGAAGAGCGGACCATCTACTGAGCCCATGCTCCCTGCCTCCCACCCACCCTGCTGATGCTGCCCTGATGCCGACGTGGTGCGCTGATGGTCCTGCCGCTCATGGGCCACTAGCGATGCCAGGCTGCCATCCTGGTCCTGGGGCGTCACCGCCACCGCTGGATCTGTTGGTAGTGCAGGCGTGGGAATGAATGCCGCTGTCTCTGCTGCACCTACTGAGGCAGGAGCCACTGGTGCTGCTGCTGGTGGGGCCGCCGCCATGTCGGGCAGGTTGCCGGCAGAGGTTCCCATTTGCCGTGGGGTGTCAGAAAGCGAGCTGCCTGCTGTGCTGCCTGTGCGGCTGATGGGTGCAGCCCTGGTTTTATCTGCCTGCAGCTTGGCTTTCAAGGCGGCCAGCCGTGAGGACACATCGCTGGCTTGGGTGCTGGCTGCTGAAATCACACTGCGTGCTGCTGCCGGCGGCTGGTGTGGCGCAGTTGCATGCTGCGGTGGTTTGGCGGTTGCAGAAGGGAACCGCGCAGCAGCATACACCTGGGGCTTTGCTTGCGGGGTGATAAGGGGTGCAACCAATCCAGGCGGTGGTGCTGGTGGTGGCACCGGCGGTTGGCCGACTGCTGCCAGTTCACCGCCAGATGCACTGCCATTGGCTGGATGCGGCTGCACATGCCAAGGCTGAGGTGGTGCGTCTAAGATAGGCGCACGATCGGCTTCCAACTGCATTTCAAGGCTCAGTGCTGGTCCGTCAGAAAAGGGGCCTGCCTGCTGCACAGAGTATGCCGCAGGTGGTGGTGACGGCGGCTCCAGCTGTGCACCCTGCCCCTCACGCCTGCGAGCCC
This sequence comes from Ettlia oleoabundans, assembly GCA_019693395.1. Lineage (NCBI taxonomy): Eukaryota > Viridiplantae > Chlorophyta > Chlorophyceae > Chlamydomonadales > Ettlia > Ettlia oleoabundans. Next base: position 13,928 of record JAAMXP010000237.1, read on the forward strand.
ATTCGTCCTGCAAGCGTGTAAAAAGGACAAGTGAAGGACGCACGACTCGCCATCAGTTCTGTGACACTGAACGAACAATCCAAACACAGGTTCACCTGGTGGACGTCTCTGAGCTCGGCCACGGTTGCTGCCGCTTCAGAAGCCACGGTTTGTGCTGCAGCTTTGGCAGCGGCGGCGACCTTGCCAAGCTGCCCCCACATACTGACTTGCTATTGTGAAAAAGACACTCGTCAACGCAGTACCATTGCAGCTGCAGCAAGCCGCACAAGTATGTGATCAAAGCAGGAATGCAGTGCCGGAAGTGCGAGGCGCGTGACTTACTGCGCAGAACCAAGGTACAGCAGTACGCTGGCACTCAATAAACCATAACCCTGACAGAGCGGGTGTTGGAGGCACAATTTTTGCCAGCTTTAGAGTGGAAGCCTTTCGTAAAGCCGTCTGATACGGCAGATCGCAGTTTGCGGTTCCACAAGGTCAGGAACACCTTGAAGGAACGCCTGAAGAGCCTCTGATTGCCGATCGCCCGCATCGAATACTCTGTGAAGCTGCCGGTGCCGCGCTCGCCGCATGGCGCTCGCAAGGGCTCTGGCGCGCAGTTTCGGACAGTGGGGCAGGTGTGCGGCACAAGAGACGGCAGGTCCATGGACCGGTTGCCTCGTGACAAGGATGAGCGGCGCCAAGGTATGCAGCAGCAAGAGCTGCAGCGGTGGATGGGTAGGCCCGAGCAGTCTGCAGCGCTGCTGACCGGGTGTGGTTGCTCACCCCCGCACGCAGGCACATGCGCTCTGCACCCACACTGCAGCAACCGCGTATGCGGCTCAACTGTCGGCGGCTGAAGCGGCAGCGGCTTTGCAGCACGCTTGTGCTCCACGCTTACCAATTGCTGCCACAGCAGCACGAGCGATGCAGCGCGGCAGCAGCTCAATAGCAGCAACAGCCGGGCCAGCCGGGTTGCGACCGCTCAGCAGCAGCGCCCGCGACACCCTACAAGATGCTGCACACCGGGTCAGGAAAGCAGCCAGCAGCTCTGCAGATGCTTTCAAGACAGTCGGTGAGGCGATGTCAAAGGCACCCGCCGCCATGTACAATGTACTGCCGACTTCTGCAAAGCAGCTGGTCAACGCCACACAGGTAGGCACGCTGCTATGGTAGGGGCTGTCATGTGGCTGGGATGAAGTGATTCGCGGCTGATGCACTTTGTGTTGACTATAAAGAGGGTGACGGTAGGCCTTAGATTCATATGCTGGTGGTCACGGGCATTTTATCGCCGCTGTATCACAAAAACCTCACTCCCATCCTCGTCTGTTGTGACGCAGACACCTGGCGCCCTGAATCGTGTCATTGGCCTGCAGCTGACAGCCTTTTGGCAGAACCACAACAAGGCCATCATCGCCATAGGGGCGGTGGCCTTGTGCTACGGCACCTGGCATGCCCTGTATCATGCTAGCCAGGCAAGCCAGTGCTCCCTGTATTAAATTTTGACCAGGGTTATTGCGGGGTCAGCCGTTTAATTTGCATGCTGCCTCCTTTTTATTTGCTTGTGATGCTGTCGAACCGGTGCCTGCTGATGACTTTGTCGCCACTGCCCCTGTTTGCAGGTGTTTGTGGATGTGAGCAGCACTGCGGCGACCTCGGGGTTGCTTGCTCTGTCGGCTGCTGCCGTCGCCTGCGGCTACCTGTACCTGCGGCGGCGGTACACCATTGACTCGCAGGCAGTGTACCGCATGGCTATGTACCGCCTGAATACGCATCCGGGACTGCTGGAGGTGGGGCATGCCCTGTCCCGTTCAAGCAATGCTGTCTGCCACCGTCCCGCTATGTTCGCGCCAACCCACTCCATGCAGTAACCATGTGCACTCAGGGCCGCAAGGTCATGCCGGCCTCCATATCCCAGGATACTGCCGTGCATGAGCGCAGCATGTCGCAGACCATGCCCACAGTCGCCGCTGCACACCGCCCCCCCCCCGCATTCAACGCGCACTCATGCACGCGCGCACGCACGCATTGTTGACCTACCCTGCCTGCCCTCCTGCCGGCCGGCCGCTGTTGTGCAGGTAATGGGTGCCCCCCTTGTTGGCAGCAGCGTGCAGGCCAGCGTGCTGACAGGCGGCGGCATGAGCTTCAAGGGGCTGCGCCCGCGCCTGCATAGCAAGCGCATACAAATGATCTGTGAGCCGCCGCACTGTTGCTTTTCTTGTTTTGAACGATGTGGATTGCACTTGAAGCCGTCTGGGCAGAGTTTCCCAGCTGTTGCCGGCCTTGGGCCTGTTCGCAACCGCCCATCATCTAAAGCAACTACTTGGCAATAGACTCATCTTGCTCATCTAAGGTTTGTTGCTCATCGCGCGTGCTGTTGCAATCCTGCCGCTGCAGTCCCGCTCAAGGGGTCTGATCGTCGGGGCCTGGCGTCCTTGGAGGCCAAGAAGCGGCACGGTGGGTGGGTGGGTGGGTGGGTGGGGGGGGGAGGCGAGCAGGCGGGCCGGGTGGTGGTGCCTGAATAGGTGTCAGGTGGTGGAGCTTGAGGAGTAGGGTGCGGCAGGGAGTGTTGTTGTCAAACATGCACACATGCCTGGCAGCCTGATTGACCCAGGGTAGGTTTGTTACTGCAGCCTGGACTGGACTGGACTGAACTGGGGCAGCCTGGGCTGTGATTGCCAGCGCACCCCATGTTGCCTGCCGTGCTGCCCTTTGGTCGTATTGACCACTCTGCCCTGCTCCTGCCCCATCTCCTGCTCCCGCTGTTCCAGGCCAGCTGCAGTTCAAGCTGCTCGCTGTGGATGTGCCGTGTGTGGGTGGCGGCGAGCAGCGCATATTCCTGGAAGGCGGCCCCACGCTGTATGAGCGGGGCGGCGTGTTCAGTGTGCTGCGGGACCCATTCATACGGGTGTGTGGGAGTGGGTATGGGTGTGTGGGTGTGTTTTGGGAGTGGGAAGGGGGAGAGCCTGTGCGCGGGAGGGTGGGGGGCTGCTGCTGCCACCGTGAGTTTCATGGCAGCTGGCTGGCTTGTTCGATTGGTTAGACGGCAATGCTTGTTGGGCCTGTGCTTCAAATCGGTCTGCTGGCCTTGGCACAAATCCAGAACATCCAACTTTTGCACCTTCTCCGCCCCTGTTTCCGTATGGCAGAGCACATATCCATCCAGATATATATGTTGTGTGCCCATCCCGGCACGATCAACGTGTCATCCTGTTGATCCTTCCGTTGCCTCTGCCCTCCTGCCAGGCGCTGTCCCTGGACGAGGTGTATGCAGCTGAGGACGAGGCGGAGGAGCAGCAGGAGCAGCAGCAACGCCGGGCGCAGGCCGCAGCTCGGCAGGCAGCCGCCGCATCCAAGCAGCCCAAGCCGCTGGACCAGGGTGGCGGCATGTACTTCTATGAGCGGCTGATGGTGGGCGCCAGGGAAGCTCTCACAAGGTTGGGGGGCAAGCAGCGGCCTGGAATCAAGGGGCCCACAGCAGCAGGACAGGAGCAGGCCCCCAAGCAAGAGCCGGCGGCAGCCACCTCTACGGCCTGATGATTGGCAGTGCATCCTGGTTGGTGGTTGTTTTGCGTGTTACAGGTAGCTATGCAACATGGAAGCAACACCATTGAATATCAGAGGGCGCTGTGCGGGGGGACATAAATGTGGTGTGGGCATGCAAGGCACGCTGCAGGACTGCGAACGGTGCGCGTCCTCTGAAAGCCAGCGCTGAGGGGCCAATGAAAAAGAGTGTATCAAGGGGCATTTGCAGGCAGCGGGGTTTCACAGGTCGGGACGCTCGACTCAAAGGGTGGCATGAAGGGCACAAGTAGGGAAACTTGAGGTGGCACAAAGAGGGAAGCAGGGCAAGATCATTTGGCGAGCCTGTGGCCTCAACGGGGTACCCACGTTGTCGCCGTGACGGGACAGTGGGGTAATTGCTGGCTAAGGACACGTTATGCCTTTGTATCAGAGCATAGAAGGTCAGACACAGGCAGGCAGGCAGCCAGGCAGGCAAGGCATGAGAAGAAAGTGGAGGCAGGATTGCGCACAGAGAAATTTGTGGTTGGGAAGGCGAGCACTACACAGGATATACAAGGAGTGGTGGCAAGGGTCAGGAGCAGATTGCTGTTTGTTGTGACAATCACACACATGTACCGAGATGCAACCGGCGTGTCATGACCTGCTCACTCTTCAACCAGACATTAAAATTGTACAGTGCATTCCCAAACCCAGACATCAACAGGCGGTTTCTGGTTGTTAATTGGCAGCAGGGGAGTTGTGTATCATTGTGCTGCACACACTTGGCATGGTGCGTCATTCGTTGGCGGCAGGCGGCCGACGGTGAGAGGGGTTTCGGTTTCAGAAAGTTGTCGCATTGGTGGTAGCACAGCACCAGGCTGGCAGTACAGCACCAGGCTGGCAGTTGGCAGCGAGGGTGGTGCTCCATCATGTCAAATACCCTCGTACTCCTTGGCTGTACGCTCAAAATCAACCTGCACCACATCACAGCCAGTGTGCCCCAGTTGCGGGCCAACAGCGCATGGGCAGGGTGGGCTTACACGCAAAGGCAGGAGTGCGGGTAAGCAGGGGCCGGTCTGGCTACATGCTGTTGGCAGACTGGCTTCCCGCACGTCAAGGGAGGGTGAGTTCCTTGGCCCGGCATACCTGGAGTTGCGGCCTGGCCTGCCCCAGCGCAACCAGCGCCGCCACCGAGGGGGTGCGCCACTCCAGGCCGTCGGCAGCATCAGCCTCACCCATTGGTGCAGGCAGGGGCATACCCAGCCCACAGGCGGCCTGCTTGCCGCAGCAGAACAGGGCCAGGCGCGGTATGCGTGCCAGCGTGGTGTGCACATCCTGCAGGGCCAGCTCCAGGCCCAGGTTACCGCTCAGGTCCAGTACCTCCAGGCAGGGTGAACCCGCCAGCACCGGCGGTACCATGGTCACGCGGTTGGCGGACAGGATGAGGGTCTCCATGCGGCGCAGGTAGGGCCCCGGTGGCAGCCAGGTGAGCGCGTTGCACGAGAGGTCCAGGTGGCGCAGTGCGGGCAGAGCCGCCACAGCGGGGGGCAGCGTGCACAGCATGTTGGACTCCAGGCTCAGCTGCTCCTGCAGGGACACAGGCGTGGGGGCTGGAAGCATCAACACAAAGCCTCAGCAGGGGATGGACCTGGCTGCCAGCTGGCGCCCCGTCGAGCACACGCAGCAGCAGCAGCAGCAGCCAGCAGCAGCAGCAGCAGCAGCAGCCAGCAGGTGCAACGCTGGAGACATGCAACGGTGAATGACAACTGGGCCTCTTCCTGTCCCTGACCTGGTGCGCTGCTGTCTGGTGCCCGCTTACCAGGTTGTCCAGTCGGCTAAACTGCGGTGGCAGGGCAGCGTGTGTGCAGCCGCCACTGAGGCCGCACTTGATGAGCTCCAGTCGCTTGAGACCGCTGAGCTGGCACACCACAGCGGGCAGAGCGCCCCCGGGCAGCCTGCACCTTGACAGCCGGAGCTCTGCCAGGGCGGGCAGGCAGGGCCCAGGGGGGCGGGATGTTGCGGGTGTGGGCAGATGTGTGGAGCCTTTCACGTCCAGGTCCAGTCGTGTGAGCTGCTGGCACTCCCACAGGTCGGGTGGCAGCGACTCCACGCGGCTCTCAACCTGCAACCCCCCCCCCCCCCAAAAAAAGGACAGCCCAGCCCAGAAGGGCAAACCGGCCAGCAGGTTGGCAGTGTTCAAGCGATCAGTTCTGCAAGCAAGAAGCGAGAATGCGGAGCAGGGGCAAAGGCAGCCCAGGAAATGCAGGCAGGCTGACTCGAACAAGCATATGCCAACACATGCCAGGCAGCATGATGCCAGCCTGGGCTGTTGGGACCTGGAGCAGGCAGGTGAGGTGAGGTGAGGGTGAAGCCACACCTGTAACTCCTGCAGTGCCGCTAGGCGGGGCAACCCCGGCCCCACAGCCAGCACCTCGCTGAGTGAGGCGGGCGCCAGCAGCAGCAGGGAGCGCAGGCGGGTCAGCCCAGCAAAAGCGCCTGCAGCATGGGTGGAGTCAAAGCGGCACGCTCAGCACAGGCAGGCAGGCAGGCAGGCATTTGGGCTGTAAACTTCCAACCTAGACCATGTGCAACTGTCGTTATCAGTGGATGGACAGAGCGCTACCCTGTGCACGAGGTGCTACAGCGGTCAGCAGCTATCGCTCACCAGGTGCACATGTGAACCGACATAACCACTGATTCCTGCATGCCACCTGTGCCAGCTACTGCCCACGCACCTGGGTGGAACTCAAAGTGCGTGGGTTGGGTGGGCTGCAGGTAGACGTGCAGCTCCTCCAGTGCGGTCAGCCGTGCCAGCTGGCTGTGGCTGTCGCAGGGCAGCGCCGCAGTGACCGTCAGTGAGAGCAGGCGCAGGCGTGGCAGACACGCAAGCGCACTGCAAACACAGGGAAAGCAAGCAAATTGCTGCTCAGCAAGAGGTTTCATGGGTGGGAGCCGTCCCGCAGGGTGGCCCTTCATAACGGTTAGCACACACGCCCGCATTGCACGCTGACAACCCCACCATACCCTTTGGTGATTGACTCAATCACTCCCTCCCCTTTGCTATCTCACCAGAGAGTCTCGCTGGGCGCGCCCTCGCGCAGCGTCAGCTCCTGCAGCTGGTCCAGCTGCGGAATCAGCTGGGCCCCCCAGGCTGCCGCGCCTGCCGGCATGTCGAGCGAGCGCAGGCTGCGAGAGAAGCGGGAGAGGTGGGCCAGGCTGTCCTGCGGCGCCCCCGGCCCCAGGTACAGTGCCTGCAGCTGGGGTGACATGAGCTGCAGCACCTCCTCCATGCGCAGGTGGGTGCCCTCACTGTGCAGCCAGAGGCGACGGGTGGCGCCACCGCGAAGGCGCAGCAGGCGCAGCAGGAGCGCCCTCTCATCTGCCGCGCTGCCCCGCCTTCCCAGCTGCGCCTCTAGCTGGCGCAGGTTCAGAGTCAGGGTGCTGTGCAGCAGCATGGAGGAGTTGTAAATGCGCCGCCAGCGCTGGCAGACCAGCGGCAGGGTGGCAGTAGGGCTGTTGGCGTCAAACAAGGCGTCGGGGCTGTCGCCCACAGTGGTACAGCTGCTCCTATGGGTCGCCTGCGACCGTTCACTGCATACAGCAAAGCCACAGCGCCCATGTTTACCCGTGTGAAGCCACGTAAAAGGCGGTAAGAAGGGGGGTTTGCTCTAGGGGTGGCGACCCGTGATGCTGGGGACCCGCCCGCAGAGGCCTGCCATACCTCATCTGATGAAAGACGAGCTCAAGCAACTCGTCATTGAGCAAGGTTTCTATGGGGCAAGTCCGTCGACACTTAATGACCATCTTCCACACAGGGTTGGGGACTAGGCAGGCTCCAGCACAGAACCCAACATGCATTGACGTAAATAAACGCGTGCCAACACTCGCAGCTTACGGGCTCCTAAATCTGTGATTGATTCTGTAGATACACCAGCCCTACGTGGCGCCAGCGGGCCTGATGATCCAGGGTGGCAGGCTTAGCAGGGTGGCAGATAGTTAGCAGCTCTAGTTTCGCTTACCTCTGAGCGCCAAAGAACAGCATTAAGTATGTCGATGCTGACGGTGGAAGCCCACAGTAAGCCTCAAGGCTTCTCACGATCACGCCCTGTCGCCCGCTATAATGCTTCCAACAGTAGACGGGATTGAAAGCTATGGACGTATTAGTGAACGATGCGGCGTCGCTGCCCCGCTGGTGCCAATGTTGCTACGCCGCCCAATACCTCCCCCAATACCGCCTCCACCGCCATTGGGGGATCCCACCCCTGCCCTTGCCTGCTGGCCGCAGGGAAGCGCTTCACCGTCAAGGCCACGCCCATGCAACCGCTGTCGGCGGTGGTTGTTGAGGTGCTGGGGCAGCTGCGGCTGGAGGTGCGCCCAGAGGATTGCAAGCTGATGTTGCGGGGCAAGACGCTGGACTTGGCCACACCTGTGCGCTTTGCCAACATCGGAAGGGACAAGCTGGAGTTGCATACAGGTGCATTGTGGGGCTATGGGGGCGACTTTTACGCAGGAGTGTTCTTTGGGGCAATGCATGCCCATGCAGCACGGCCTCACACAAATGGTTTGGCCGAGATGTGGGCACAGAAGCACTTCCGCCAACTTGTGTGAGCCTGCCTCTGCTGTGGGCCTGTGACATGCAGGGCATGAACCTTTGCTTGGAGTACAGGACACACCAAAGCCTGCAGCACCAGCACCACTGCCGACAACAGCTGGAGTTCCGTTGGTGTCGTCAGCGCCACATCCCCGCCACCAGGCACCAGCAGAAGGCCCAGCTGTGTCCGCCTCCCCGACAGTAGAGGCAGCTCCGGGCATAAACGTTGGCCCAGCATCGACGGTTCCCAGCCAGTCTGCCGCTGCCCCCGCCGCCACAGCGCCGTCAGAACCAAGGGAGCCTGCTCCTGCAGCCGCCGCTGTGGACCGCAGCGGCAGCGGCAGCGTGTCTGAAACCGACAATGTGCACCCCTCGGCAGCGGTGTTTGGGCGGCGGGTGTGGGTGTTCACACGTTCTGCGGAGCAGCAGGCTGAGAGCGGCGTGGGATCTGGAGGTGGTGCTGAGGATTTGGACGATTCTTTCTACGAGTTCACAGAGGTGTGTAGGGGCGCTACAGGCTTGTGTCACTCTTCTGCAACTTACAACACTTTTGGCGTCTGCGCTTCATCTGTCTGCTTTACCGAGAAGCTGCGCTTTGGCCTGCTGTAAGTTGTTTGCCAGCAGCGCTGCAAGCCCCCAGCATGCAGCTGCCGCCTGCTCTGCCGCCAGCTGGTCTGGTATGGTGCTTGGTTGCTGCATGCTGTGGCAGGCCTCATGAAGCACTCCAGCATGCCTTGTGTCTGGCCACCCCGGCATTGGTGCAGATGGACCTGCGGCGGGCGATGGCCAGCCAATCAGCCCAGCGTGCAAAGCAGGAGGGGGCGCACCTCATGACTGCGGCGGTGGGTCGCACATAACACCTGCACAATGATGCTGGCAGCAGCACATCGCTGTCACCGGTGCTGCTGGGGGCTGCGCCCGGCTCTTGACCAAATTGCCGCGGCTGCTGATCCCTTAGTGATGAGCCGTACTGGCAGCATGCTGGGCCTCTGATGAGTCCTGGGCCCTCTCGTTGCTGCTGCAGATGCGTGAGAGGGAGGAGATGCGGCGAGCAGAGGGCTACGGCAGCGTGCCCATCCGCCTCTACCTGCCAGACGCATGGCACTGCCTGCAGACCTCCCTGCCCGCCACTGCGCCCCTCAGCTCTGTCCTGCAACTGGCGCGTGCCTCCCTGATTCCTGAGGCGGCGGCTGGGGCCTACCTCTTTACCACGCCTCCAAGGGTGGTGCTGAGGGAGGAGCAGCTGTCACTGAGCCTGTATGCCGCCAAGATGGTGCCGGCAGCCAAGTTGCATGTGGGTGTTGATGCCAGCAAGGCGCCAGCTGGTGGCCAGCTCATCAAGCCAGAAGTGCTAGCACTGGTGGAGCAGCCGCCGCAGCGAGCAGCCGTCATGCACAGCAACAAGCCCAGCAGTCAGCAGGGGCAGCCACAGGGTGCCGGTGGCGGCACAGCGGCGGGGCACAACGGCGGGTCCGCTGCGCCGGCCAGGGCGGGTGGCACCGGGGCAAAGGGCGTGCCCAAATGGCTGAAACTTGGCAAGTGATATCTTGGTGCGGGCCCGCAATCCATATGGTGCTCCCCCTTTCCCGGCCTGCTGCCCTGACTGACACCATAGCACCGTGAAAGCCAACAGCGTGCGCCCATGAGGCCCCTTAGTAACCACTTACAAGATAAACAAATGAGTGGTGGTGGCATTCCTAGACAAGCTACAAGCTATGAGCAGGCAGCAGCACATGTGACTGCCAATTGCCTGTGTCCATTAAGTTTATGCCAGCGAGTGATTTCTGCCAGCAATCACAGGGCAGGAAAGTGGTGCAGCAAGAAACAAAAATCTACAGCGGTGCAGTTGACGCACTTTGACAGAAACCGAGCAACTGCTGCTGATGAGTCGGGAAAAGTGGCCCAAACAAGAGTGGGTCACTGATTGGGGGCATGCGCTGGATGACCCGGCTGGCTGCTGACATTCACCGCCGCCGCATCACTGTAAGGGTGAGTGTGCATACATGTGCATATGTGTGTGTGACCTAGGGCTGCTGCTTGCTTTCCACCTCCGCCAGCCCGGCCCTGTCGCTGGCACGCAGCTCCCGCCAGCTGTAATCTCCGTTCCCGTCAAACTCCACCACCGCCGAGTGGAACTGGCGCAGGGCGGGGCGATGGCCGATAGACAGCATGGTGATGCCCGCCCGCACGCACTCGCTGCGGTGTGGTGGGGAGGGAGGCAGGCGGGCAGTCAGGCAGTGAGTCATAGGCAGATTGCAGTCCGTGACTGTCGTCAGGGCAGTTGCCGCCTCCCCCAAGAGAATACACCATCGTCAATTTTTATACTGCTGGGGCCAGGCAACGTTCTGCACCCCAGCATCAACCTATGCGCCAAGTTGTGCAACTAGAACCCCTCCTTTCTTCAACAGTGGCGCCCCCTGTTCCCCTCACCGGCTTGCATCCCCCAGCACCAACAGTTGTGCGCTGGCCCCCTCCTCACCTGTACAGCTTCTGCTCCCCGTCGGCGCTGACTGCGCTGGTGCACTCGTCCAGAATGGCGTACTTGGGTGCGTGGAAGAGCAGGCGCGCCATGGCCAGCCGCTGCTTCTCGCCGCCGCTCAGCGTCTCCGCCCAGGGCTGCACCTGCTGCCAGCCCCGCCCCCGCCCCAGCAGGTAGTCCAGCTCAACCGCCTCAAGGCACTCGCTGCACCCGGGAGAATGAGGGGTTGGGGTGGCTAGCGTGCAGGAGAAGGGTTCGTGGTGATGGTGTCACAGTTTGAGAGGGGGCAGAAAGTGCCGCCATGGCGGCACACAATGCAAAGGCCTGTCAGCTGTGTTAAAACATGTTGTTGCCAGACAGTTTGGCGGATGTGCTTGCAAGGTACATATCGGGGATGGTTATGTTGGGTACAGCAGCATACTGCGGCTGACTGACCATTACCCAGCATACGCCAAGTGACAAGCTGCTGCTGCACCCTGCGCCAGCCAGCAACGTCATGCGTTGCAACCAGCACACCCCCACTCACCACAGGCGCTCCTCCAGCTCCTCCTCCCCCATGAGCCGCGACTTCATCCACGGCTCCACACGTGCACGCGTGCGCCCAGAAGCGGTGCCCCACACGGCCCGGGGCGGCTCAGGGTACAGCAGCTGGTCACGCAGAGTGCCAGACACAAGGTAAGCACGCTGGCTGCGCAACAGGGCCAGTTGTTGGGTGTGTCCGTGGGTAGGCTGGGGCGTGGGTGGTTGGGTGGCAGGTTGGGGGGGCACGGCCAGGTCGGGAAACAGAGTGAGGCAGCAGCACAGTGATTGTGGGCGGGAGCAGCACATCCATGTGTCGTGAGCGCGCCGGATGGAGGCAATAGTGGTGCCCGGCTGACACAGCTTGTTGCTGGCTGCACTTGTAAGGCATGTATCATGGTTGGGTGCGCGCCTGGTGAAAGAAGGGGCCCGACCACGGTGTGTTGAGTACGAAAGGCACCAATTATTTTGCCACTACCATTTTCATAGACCTACAGCTCACTGGAACACAGCTGCTGTGCCCCGCCCTAGTGCACCCAACCTTCAGGGGTGGTTGTTGGTTCTGTTCACCTGAGGTAGAAGAGTTCCCCCTTGGGAGGCAGCGTCACCTCCCCCGCTTGCAGCGGCCACAGACCTGCCGCCACACGGAACAGGCTGCTCTTGCCGCACCCATTGGGGCCCATGATCAGAACACTGCGGGGGAGGGCAGCACGGGGAGCGGGCGTGGAAGGCTGCGGTGGCCTAGGTGTGATGCACGTGTGTGTGAAGCAAGGCGGTAAGTGCGAGCCCAGGTCCGCCTGACTTGGATTCACACTCGTTGCAGCCCTGGCCCTGGCTGGCTCACCCAACATCCACTGCCCACCCCACACCCACAAACCCCAGTCAATGCGGTGTGCCCGCACACATGACACCACATGTGCCAGACCTACAACAACCAGATCAATCCTCCCAGGGGCCGTCCTAACCCATCCAATCCCATCCCACCCCTTGGCAGTGCTCCTGCCCCCCACCTGTGCCCGGGCATGACCTCAAAGCTGAGCTCCCGCACCAGCAGCTGACCCTCGGGGCTGCCCAGGTACACGCGCTGGAACTGCACATGGGCCCACAGTGTACATGGTGGTGGTGGCGGTGGTGGTGGCACGGATGTGCAGTAGTTGGGATGGGACTGGTGGGCAGCAGCAGCATTGGCGGCAGGCTGGGGTGCCACCCTGCACTGTGTGCCTGTTGTGGTTACCTGCACTCCTTTGCCCTGCCCTACCCCCACCCACCCACCCCACCTTGACCGTGTCTCCCTCCATGCGCCGCGGCTCAGGCAGCGGCTCCAGCCCACCCGCTGATGAACTAGCCGGCAGCAACGCACCGCTGGAGCTGATGTTGCTGCAGGGGGCCAGTCCGGGGGTGAGGGACGGTAACGGACAGAGCAGGCGGCAGCAGTGTTGAAGGTGGCTTGCACATGAGGGTGAGGCAAGGCCCAAGGCAGCACACAAGGCAGCATGCCTATGGCAGCACTGCCAATCTAACGCCTTCAGCCCCCCAGCTGCATTCCACGGCTTTCCCCAAACCCAGTCTTAGCAGCACCGGCAATGCTTATCGTGGCGGAGATGTGAGCAGAAGCGGCTGCAAAGAAGAGGAGGGGGCATCTCCTGGACCCCTTGCCGCCCCCCTCACCGCAGGTACAGGCGCGTGACGGTTGCGTCCTCGTCCGTGCAAGCCAGCCCGCGGATGCGCTCCAGCAGTTCGCTGACGCGTGAGGTGTGCCCCGCCAGCCCCGTCACGCGCTTGTACACCAGCACCAGGTCGCCAATGGCGCGAGACGTGTTGCCCAGCAGGCGCATGGAAGAGATGTAGTCCTGTACGAGCGGTGGTGGGGGTGTGGGTGGAGGGGGGATTGGGGGTGATGCTGTATGCTGAGGTAAAAGGGTGCATGGGGAGACCAGGAGGCACATTGGCAACTGGACAGTGCCCTAGCGCAGGCAAACAGGCTGCACAGCCAAGCAAGCCAAATGTTGCATGAAATCCAGACAGGGTTCCGGCATTGAGGAAGCCTTTGCAACGTTTTTTTCGAAGCGAATTGAGCAACCAGGCAGCGGCACTTGGATCGCGGTCTAAGTGCCTGTCGACCGTGTGAAGGTGGGAGACCAGCAGCAGGGTCAGGAGCCCCAGGCAGCAGCGCCCGATTCCCTCCAGTGCTGACACATGCATGTGCCGGGGGAGCCCCAGGCCCTCACCTGCGTCTTCTCCCCCTGGGTGCCCTCACGGAAGGGCCCGCTGCCGCCCAGGTACAGCGGCGCTGCGTAGATGATGAGTGCAATGGCAGTGGCGCCGTACTGCAAGTTGGGGTCATGTATATGAGTGTGTGTGGTGGGTGGGTGGGTGGGATGGCACCGACTGAGGTATGGCAGGGCAACCAGCAGCCTGAATGCTGGACAGCGATGTACGGCTGGGACGCATCGCACAACGCATTGCAAGCAAGTCAGCAAGCGCCCGCATTCTACCGGCCAATTGTGCGTGGAGCGCAGCCCAGCCCAGCATAGCACATCCCAGCGTTCTTGCCCACCTTGACGAAGAATCCATCCAGGCTCTGCTGCACAAACTGCTGGAAGGCTGACAAGCGGGAGTGGCGCAGCAGCCTGCAGGGCGGGGTTGCAGGCAAAGCTGCGGCAATGAGGCAGCTCAAGTGCCATGTGTGCTGGCTGCCTGCCAGCTATCAATTGTGTTTTTGCATGGATGCAACTATGCATGTGTGTGTTCGTCTTGCCTGTAGAGGTGCTGGTTGAGGATCATCTGCTCGCTGAGGCCCGCAGGCGGGTCGTTGAACTGCACCAACGGCAACAACCAGAGGCATGGCAGCAGGTGGCGCCAGCAAGCAGGAGGTTTCGCAGCAGCAGACAGCAGCCTTATGGCAACACACCAGCAGCAACCTGAGTGGCATCATGTGCACCTCTGCAACCGAAATGCACACAACGTCTCGACGCATCGGGACCCTCAACACCGATGGATGCAACCAACCAACCAACAGCCAGCCAGGCAGTGCAAGTGGTGCATGGTGGCCAGTAGGTGTGCACGCCACTCACCGCCACCTCCTCCGCGTTGGCCACCAGTCGCTGGTGTGCAGCCCTGAATGCGCCCCCCAGCGCCGTCTCCTGCGCCGTCATCAGTGCCAGCGGCGGGCTGGTGGCACGCAGCAGCTGCGAGATGAGCAGGTAGTAGCCATAGAGAGCGGCCTGGCGGCGGTAGCCAAGGCCTGAGCGGGAAAGGGCGCGCGTGAACAGCACCACGTCCAAGAGCCTGCAGGCGGCAGCGGTGCGGGCAAGTAGGCAACTGGTGGGGTTGGATGCGACGCGGCAGGCGCCGTGGGCTACATTGTGGTGCCAAGAAGCACTGCTGCCCCTGACAGCTAACAATGGGCTGGACAATCCCCTGTCTGTTCAATCAAATGGGAGCTCACGGTTTGAATGTGTAGGAGTAGAGCTCAGAAATGGTGTGAGCAAACCTGCACGGGTATGGATGGAGGGTGGGGTCAAGGTGAGCGTGCGCAATGTGGGACTGGCTGGCTCAGGAACGAATGGACCGCTCAAGTTGCACCGCCTTCCCCCTCTTGCTCCTACTGACCAAAGTGGCCAGTTCTGTGCAGTGGCAATCTCACTTTTCCACGTCCTCAGTGATGCGCTGGTCAGCGTTGGTGAGGCCTGTGGGCGATGGAATTGTCATTCAAGGGACAATGAACAAACATAAGTATGAAGCGCAAGTT
>JAAMXP010000238.1:560-14538 GCA_019693395.1 Ettlia oleoabundans
CGCACGGGGCAAAACAAGGACGCTACCATCACTTGCACAGCGCACTCTGTTCCAGGACTCCCCGCCAAAGTGGCACATAAGGGCACTAGCACCGCTTGCTCAGCGCACTGTCCGTCTTCAACTCATCCGGCAGTACGCGGGTAATGCAAGGCAACGCATGGTGGTGTTGGCAAGCGGAGGGGCCGGCTGGTGTGGCAAGTGGCCATACACGGTAGTCAAGAACTTGACCCAAACTATCCAGCTATGCACGGCAGCTGACATTGGCATCTCACTTTCACCATGCTGGACATAAGGAGCCCTCTCTGCTTTGCCGCCCCATAATGGCCCGGCACATTTATGCACCCAACGTGATGCGCACGCCCTCACCTTCGCCCTCACCCCCACCCAACCCGACCACCACCCACCCACCCACCTGGAACCGCGGAACGATGCGTCCGCCGGTGGCCAGCGCCAGCAGCTCGAGCTCCACGCCACCCACCCAGCGCACAGCTGGCAGGTTCTGGTGCATGAGCAGGTGGTTGGCTTCGTCATCAAAACCTGTAAATTGAAATAAACAACAGAAGGAAAGAAGGTAAGGGAGGGGAGATATACGGGCGGAGGGGATGGCATACATCAGGATATGGTTTGGGTGCGTTTGGGCAGGAAGATGACTTTGCACAGGGCTGACACTGCATGGAGTCTACCTGCGCTGAAGTACACCGCAGTCGAAATGCGGGGATCAACAGCAGAGCGCATTTGCAAGAACATGCTGCACAAGTATGGCCGTCTCTACTGGCTGTGCTACAACACAATGGAGATGTGTTATGTTGTGCTGACTACCAATGTTTAACTGCTGAGGCCCACATACGCCGTGCTCACCCCACTGGCAGATGACCAGCGTGGCCCCGCTGTCCTTGCACAGCTTCACCATGTCCCGGAAATACTCCTGCTCCTGCTGCCGCAGCGCCTCAAACTGCTCCACGTTGCTGATGTCCACCTGCGGCAGGAAATGTTGAGTTGGTGCACATATATTAGGAGGGGTAGACAGCGTGGACAGTGAGCAATCAATGTAGATGAAGGGCAGAGCATTACGAGATGCAAGCAGAAACAATGGCTGCATTAATGCCATGGGTGGCATGGCGAATAATCAGCACATCAGTAGCAGTGCTTGTTGACTTGAAGTGGCGTCAGCAGTTTTACGCCACGACAGCAAGAGACTTCATCAACCCCACCTTGTGCTTGGTCTTTGGCTTTGGCGGCTCAAACGGGCACGTGAGGATGGCAATCTTAGCATCCTCGAGGTGCTTAGGCATCTGCAGCCGGGCACAACAAAAGAGCAATGCAGCGACAAGAAAGGCAACGATGCACCGCTTTGACAGGTGTCGTAGACAATGACAGGAGCCACAAGCTGAGCCACAGTGCGGCATGTAGGAAAGAATGGGGCAGCGCATGAGAATGTCGTGCTGTGCAGCGGCTCATAGCTGTTGAGCGTGGGCAGGCAGCCGTACACGTTTGTGCAGCAAGAATGAGCCATGCGTCAGCGCAGCCATCCCGTGACCCCACCCATTTCATGTGCATGCTACAGCTGACAGCCAAGCCGGACAAGCAAAGCTAACTAGCTGATGTGTGCAACAAGGCAGGCTTGCCTGCTTACCTGTGGGTGGCTCATGTCCTTGTCCAGCACAATGCCGTTCACCAGCTTTGTGTCTTCAAGCCGCCCTCCCACCTTGCCGTCTAGCTGCAGTAGCACAACATATAGGTGTCGTTAGCCATGATTGGCAGCAGCAGGGTGATTTGCAGCAAACGGTCTGGATGGATATCCAAAGCCGTCTGCAGCGGACCGAGAGTGGGGGCGAACCGTCGCCCGTCTCGAGCATGGCACCGCTCTCAGATGCTGCTAAGCTAGCAGACATGATGGAATCACCGCACAAGAGAGCCCTGTGGGTCAGGGTGGCTGTACCCCAGCCACGGCGAGCAATACATGCAGCACAGACAATAAAGACTACGCAGCACAGGTGGTACGTGCATGACAAGTTTTACCACATACCAGTACCGACTGTACCGCACCTTGATAAGGTCTAGGTTGACATCCCGCCGCTCCAGGTCCGCCACCGACAGAACCGCCTTGACACACATCTCAGCCAGCTCCCGCTTGTGCCGCCCCACGCTGCAGCCCAATGTGGGGAAACGAGATGTTGTGTCGGGTCACGGCAGAGTGTGGCCTTGCAACAGGCAACTGACGGAGGCTCTAGCGATTGAGAAGCATGCCCCATGCTGCAGCAGTCGATAACTTGCAGACTGGCCCCTGCTTTTACCCTGTGTGGAAAGCCAGCCACCACCGGCACCCCACAACAGTCTTGCAATATAGTGCAAACCGCTGCATCCTAACTGCATGCTGCAATCCCACCACACCACTGCATGCTGCCTGTTTAGTGGTGGTTGACTGGAACTGCTTGATCGTGGCAGCCGCCAACCCATAGTCTCACATCTTTGACGAGAGCGTGGTCATGCAGGTCTTCACCAGCGACTCGTAGTTGTCTGCGCTGTACTCAAACGTGTTAGCAATCTCGTCCAGTCGCTGCAGCACGGTGAGATGGTGGGTCATGAAGGTGGCAGTAATCGTTCGGTTGTGGAAACGATGGCGTGGACTGACCACTCTCGAAACACCTAGCAAAGTAGACTCCATGACGTGACCCATGCCTTCCATGCGCTGCCTGGGTGCTGGGTGCTGGGTGCTGCTTCCCTCTGCTCTAATTGCAAGCAACTTTATCAACATCACTGACCCCGATGTTTCCGCTGCTCACCTGCAGTGCTGCCTTGCAGGCCATCTCATACCCCTCTGCGATGCGCAGGGGGTGGATGCCTCGGTCCAGCAGCGTTTCTGCCTGCTCCAGCAGCGCCCCCGCCATCACCTGCAGATGCAAAGGAAGCAGGACGTAATCAACCTGGCTGGATGTGTAGAAGGAGGGTGTGTGGGGGGTGGGGGCGGAGGGAGTGGTGCGCGCGCACGCATCCAACACAAGTGCGCTGTGGGATGGTTGAGGGGTTGGGGCCCGCAACCATCCAACACAGGCATGCTGCGCCTCACAGTGGCCCCCCAGCATTTGACAGAATACTGGCAATGCCTGCACGTTGTGGCTATCCACAGCATCAACAACAACTTAACTGTTTATAAACAGTCTCTAATGCTGCTGAGCTCATGCTATTACCAACGCAACAGTACCACTTGAGCTTTGCACGACCAGCGGCCCCCAAAGTGGCGCACCGTGACGCCAGTGGTGCCGTCGCCAATCTCGTGGTCCTGCGACTTGCTCAGCTCCACAAGCAGCTTGCCTATCTGATTCTCAACCTCCATCTGCTCCAAAATGGTGGCCCCATCATTGGCTGCAAAAAAACGCACCGAGAAAGGTGCAGGCAGGTCAGCGGGCGCGGTAGCGGGCAGCGTCAGCAGCGCTATTAACCGTGCTGAGGGCAGGCCCCTTTGTCCGTATAGCGGGCACTTACTAATGATTATGTCTCCGTCCGGTCCCTGCAGCAGCTTGTCCATGCCCTTGGGCCCCAGCGACGTGCGCAGCACCCGAGAGACGGCCTTGGCGGCCTGTATGTTGAGTTTCACCGCCTCGATTCCTTTGACTCGAGACTTCTTCTCTTGCTCCTGCAGCCAGTGGGTGGCGCTGATCACAACGAGCGAGCGGGAACGCCGGTGGCATGGCTGCTTGCAGTCCGGCGCTGTCCTTACCCGTATGATGATGAACGGTCGGCCGAACTCGTCAAAAGCCAACGACATGGCTCTCCGCTGCTGCTGATCGTGATGGCTTGGCTTTGACGGTCCAACTCGGGTACTCTAAAAAATGTGAGGCTGGCCTATTGGCAAGTGCACCCCTTGCTGAGACGAGTATGCATGCAGAGGAGCGCAATTGAGTTATTGAGCAGCGCTTTCTAGCAGTCAGTGCCAGCTNNCCCCGACGTCTTGATTCATTTGCAGCCATGCGCTGGGCCCATCTGCGTTTGCAAAACAATCTTCGCCCCTTCAACCCCTTATTATCAGCACGACGGTCGTTTCTGCACTACACTTGACGTGGTTTCCCATCTCCCAGCAACCCGAGCTGCGCAGCTTAGCATCCAGGGTACAGGTGATCTTGGTTCTGAGCGGTTGTTTTGAGTAGCGGATCAGTGCAAACAAACCGCGATCGACCTTGCTGGCTGGCTTCGCGGTGTCTTCAGCCGGAAGGTCCATCCCACCCGTGCTGAGACAGCCTTTCGTATTACGCTTGGCTCTATTGTCTGTCGGAGCGATGCACTGTGGTCTCGGGGGAAGCATGCGAGCCAGCGGCCATCCATCCTGCCTCTTGTTGATGGTGCAGGATGGATCGCTATCAAAGAATGCCCGTGTCGCGAGAGCCAGAGGCTGCCGCCGAGAACGAGGTGTGCAACGTTGTTGTTGGCGCACCGCTACAGCCCTGCCCCGCCACGCGGGGCGCTGATTGGTTGACAGTAGGACACGCGCATGCTCGATCGTGGCCGCTGTGTGCGGTGGACTGGCATCGCCCAGCAAGAGCAATGCGTGGATTAATGGCATTAGCTACAGCCCACCGCTACAGCCCTGTCCCGCGTGGCGGTGGCGCTGATTGGTTGACAGAGGACACGCGCATGCTCAATCGTGGCCGCTGTGTGCGGTGGACTGGCATCGCGCAGCAAGAGCAATGCGCGGGTTACTGGCATTAACTGCCTTACTTGACCTTCAACATGGTGGGTGTTTGTAGTTGAACCTGCTCGATTCACGTCCCTGCTGCGCCCCTGGACTGCAGGTGCGCATCACGTCCCAGGGCAAGACCCGCAGCTACATCTCATACGGCACCGCCTTGATCACAGAAAAGGGACACTCTTCCGTGGTGCTCAAGGCAATGGGCAAAGCAATCAACAAGACCGTCACTATAGGTGCGCAAGGCACGTGCGCAAGGCACGGATCATGGAACCTGTAAAGCAGCTCATTCTATTGCAGTATGATTGAGCAAATTGCATCGCCGACTTAATCGTATGTGTTGGTTGAGTGTGTTTTTCCCATAATTCAGCCATTTTCAGCCATTTTGTCGAAGTTGCACACCTCAATGCCCTGCCCACCCTGCCAGACTCTTGCCGCATTTGCCCCCTGGCGCATTTGCCCCATAGTTGTCATGTTCAAGCAAGCCGAAAACGCACCACGCCAACAGCCATGGACCGGTTTCTGCCTGCATCTGCTTGCTTCATGATCCGCAGCTGAGATCATGAAGCGCCGCATTGTGGGTCTGCACCAGAACACGTCCATCAGCAGCGTGGAGTTGCGGGACCGTTGGGAGCCTAAGGAGGAAGGGCTGGACCCAATTGAAACCAGCCGGCACGTCAGCGTCATCACCATCACGCTCTCAACGGTGGGCTCATCTTCATGCTTGATAAGGGACTAAGAGTTGCAGCAATCAAGTCGGTTTGCTTCGAGTCACATCATACACTAAAAGCTTGGTTGGCAGCATTTGCGGTGGTTTGGTGGGTGCGACACCTGGCTCATAGCTGATGTGGATGGCTGATTGCCTGCATCTCATCCCTCATGAATCTAGAATTTGTACCTGCGCATCATTTTGCTATGTAGTCGTTCTTTGGTATATGCATGCGCAGGAGCCCTTGGACAGCAGCGCCCCGGGTTACCAGCCGCCGCTGCCGAAGAGCGAGGTGCAGCCACTTCAGGATGAGGACCACCTGGCCGGAGAGGCGGATGGCGAGGGGGAGGAGGGAGGGCGCTTTCGGCGAGGCCGCGGCGGGCGTGGCAGGTGGGCGGGTGGGACGGTGGGTGGCTCAGTGGTGTTAATGCTGTTAAGACACAAAGCAGGGTTGGGTCCGTGGTTTAATGGCGGCTGGGGACTGTGAGACCAAGGGTGCAGCAGGAAATTTGACGGATTTGAAGCACGTCAGGATCGAAAGACACCTGTTCTGCCCACCTTTTACTACTTGTAAGTACCGTCAGCCAATCGTCTTGGTAGCAGATCTAGTTAGAAAGCACCCACGAAGTCCCCCCCTGCCTGTCCTGTGTGCTTCCTTTCTTGCACGTTGCAGGGGTAGGGGGCGCCGAGGCCCACCCCGCACTGGTGATCCTGCTGCGGATGCTGCCGCTGCTGCAGCAGCGGCAGAAGGCTCTGAAAATGGCGGCGGCAGAGGCAGGGGCCGGGGGCGGGGCCGGGGACGGGGCCGCGGACGAGGCCGCGGCGGCCGTGGCCGCCCACAGGGCGACGATGCCGCACCTGCACAAGGCGCCGCTGCAGCTGAGGCAGCTCCCGCCCAAGCAGCAGCAGCCCCCGCCGCTGATGCCACTACAGCATGACGCTGAGCAGTGGCATTAGCAGGATCCACCCGTATGCCAGCTGGTGATCCCAACTAAGTGGAGCATGGCACAAGCGCGAGGCCAAGTGGAGCATGGCACAAGCGCGAGCCAGATCCGAGCTGGGGGCCAGGCATATGCACCCATCTACCCAGGCCAGGCCCAGCAGACTGTCGTGCATTTGCAACTGGCCCCAGGCAGTTAAAATTTGAACCGATGATTCACTGCCTTGCCAAGCATTACTGCTGGGGTGACAGACAGGCTGCTCCAGTGTGATGTTCTGTGTGCCAAATCTCACAGCAGCTTTGCTGCTGCGTACAAAATCAACACCACACTGCTTTCTGATGCTGTTCCTCCCAGTTTTGCAGCAATTTCTTGCCGTCTATGACTTTGCACTGCATCGCGACTCTTTGCTGCATCACCATTTTTTGCCTCTTCCTTTGAGGGTTGAGTCAGTTTGCTTGCAAAGGTAAAGTAAACTCAATATGCATGTGATTTTCATTTCAGGTTTGCTCACATCGTGCCAAGGTGAAAGCTGTGCCAAGTTGGTGACATCGCCACAAAAATTTATCAGGACGTGTCAGGAGCAGCCTTTATTGGTGGCAACAATCTGCAAAATGTCCCCACATTTGGGTCTGCTAGCAGCCTGCACTGGCGGCCGCTGCGATGCAGCCGCTGCCAGCAGGGTGCAGCTGCAGCATGCTGGGCTTGCTGCCCCAGCAGGTGGATAGCACGCGACTCCACGCCTGGTAGTTCGTTGGCCTGATCGCTTTACTGAATAACACCCAGTAAAGTCAAAACAGGCCAGGCTAATTGCCCGCCCGAACAGCTGCTAACCACCCCTCTTTTGAAGCAGCTCAGGCGCGCAGAGGGGCACGCCGCCATAAAAGACAAACCGTACACAGTGCAACAACAAGGGCAGCGGGCGAGTGTTCAGAGGGGCGGGCGGCCGAACCGCGATCGGACGAGCAGAAAGACGCAATGGCTGCAGCACAAGTGCAGGTGCGCAGCGGGAGGGCTAGTTGGGGGCAGCAGTTGGCGACCGGGGGTTCATCCCAATCTTGCCGCCCCGCAGCCGACCATGCCCTTGTCCCGTGTTTGCAGCCCCTGGCCAAATACAAGCTGGTCTTTCTGGGCGACCAGAGTGTTGGCAAGACCAGCATCATCACACGGTTTATGTATGACAAATTTGACACCACCTACCAGGTACAGAGCTCAACTGGCTGGCATGCAGTAGAGGGCTGCTGAACCTCCCTACTTTTCACGGCAGATTGGGGCAGTACTGTTGCAGAGTCCCCGCTGCAAACGCGCGATTGCACATTTGTTTTTATGAAATCATATATAATTCGTTCGAAAATGTGGATGCAGGCCACTATTGGAATAGATTTCCTCTCAAAGACGATGTACCTTGAAGACAGAACCGTGCGGTTGCAGCTCTGGTGAGAAAGAGGCAAATTGCGGGCAGCAGTGCAGTTCCTTCCTGTGCTCCAGCAGGGATACAGCAAACAATCGTGGCAGCTGCTGGGTCCCTGAACAGCACCAGCTAGCAAGACAAGCACCCAAATCGCTCTCCAGCAACAACACACAGCTCAGCTCAGCCAGGCAGTAGCAGTTTAGGCGCTTCAGTTGCCGCCAGGTGCATGAAGACTGCCTGACCTGCATCCTGCCTCGCTGCAGGGACACAGCCGGGCAGGAGCGGTTCCGCAGCCTGATTCCCAGCTACATCCGGGACTCGTCAGTGGCGGTTGTGGTGTATGATGTGACAAGTGAGCATGTGCTTGGGTGCCTGCTCAACACCATACTGACTTTCCATGTGCTGCCTGCCAGTAATCAGTTGTGTAGCTCAGTGCTGCTGCTGGGAGACTGCTGGCATCAGCATACTGAGCTGCCACCTTGGGACCAAAAGCAGTTATCAAGTTGGCACCAAACATCAGCTACCCATCAGTAAGATTCTGCCACAAGACTGTCCTAGATTTTTGCATCGCGCATTGCCCGCACGACTGTCCCTTGTCACCCGCAGGCCGGCAATCCTTCCTCAACATCCAGCGATGGGTGGAGGAGGTGCGTGCTGAACGCGGCAGCGACGTGATTATCGTGCTGGTGGGAAACAAGACCGACCTGGTGGACAAACGCCAGGTGGGTGCTGGCTTGTGTTGCTGGGTGTTGTAATTGGTGGAGAATGGGATTCAAGGAGGTGATCCAGGAGGTGATCACACTGCTGGAAAACAGCCATAAGGTGCTGTTTCCAGTTGTAGGGAATCTTGTTTGTCTTGCCTTCATCACTTGCCAACGCCTTGGCTTGCCAGAGTCTGCCAAACGAGGGCTTGTGGCTGCTGCAGGTATCCATAGAGGAGGGAGATGCCAAGGCGCGGGAGCTAAATGTGATGTTTATCGAGACTTCAGCCAAGGCTGGGTTCAACATCAAAGCGCTGTTCCGCAAGATTGCGGCGGCATTGCCTGGAATGGAGGCACTAAACAGCGCCAAGCAGGTGTGTGGGGCTCTGGGCTTATTGAGCCAAGCCGGATGCCAACGCTTGTGGCGCTGGTGTGGATTGCAGGAGGCAGGGTTTTGCTCGAAACAACTGTCTTGCTGAGTTTTTGGGGTGAGGCGTGAATTGTGCAACCCAGTGCAAACATGTGATGAAGCCTGGCAGTTGTCTTTGTTCGCCACATCTGCGTTTCTGGTTTTTCTCTTCCCTTGCTGCAGGAGGACTTGGTTGATATCAACTTGGCGCCATCCACGGCAGCAAAGGCAGGTGCAGGCGGCGCGGCGGGATCCAGTTGTGCCTGCTAGCGGCACCGCAACGTGCCCTGTGCAGCTGGGCTGGGTTCGCTCGACTGCTGGCTAGACTGGTCTGCTTGCG
Source organism: Ettlia oleoabundans (assembly GCA_019693395.1). Taxonomy (NCBI): domain Eukaryota; kingdom Viridiplantae; phylum Chlorophyta; class Chlorophyceae; order Chlamydomonadales; genus Ettlia; species Ettlia oleoabundans. Next base: position 9,750 of record JAAMXP010000238.1, read on the forward strand.
TACTGTCGTTGTCACAAATTTCTGCTGGCCGCGCGTTGTCATGTTTCTCTCTATCGCCATAGTCTGTTCGAGTCTTTGTATCTCTGGCTCTGTAATTTGGAAGGTAAACGTATGATGGGCGGAAGACAATCTGTTGCCCAAACCCACCTGCTGCCCATGGAGGCCTCACAATTCTCCTGATTGTTCAGCAGAGAATATAAGTTGACGACGAAGGGGATGCAATGCGTGTATTGTGAGGGTGGCTGACACGGGAAGGTGTCCAAGTCCACGAATGTCACCGCCGCTGCATTGCGCCGCAGTGCCACGTCATTCAGCACGCATTTCATCGTAACGCAACCAAATAGCACTTCACACGCCTTTGGATCACTTACTTATTATGCACAGTATGCAGCAGCGGGCCTTTGAGTTTCCTTGTCCACTCGGTGCTCCCGTCGCAATTTCTCTATTCTGTCGTGAGCCACCCGAGAGCCAAACGGGAAAAACACTCACATGGCAGCTCGATGACGCCAGCGCGCACCAACGCCGCTCTGCAGGGGCTGGCACCCCGCCGCTGCAATGCGGCTTGGGCGAACCTGCCGCTCCTTCTGCCGGCCCTACTCCAGATTTCATAGGGCTAGACATCTGGCCTGCCTCCATAGCGCTCTGTCGCTACCTTGCTGCCTATCCTCACCTGGTGGCTGGCCAGGACGTGCTGGAGCTTGGGGCAGGTAAGCCAGCAGCAGCAGCGGCGGTTGCTTTCCAAGTGGTGGGGCCTGTTAACACGTCCCGGGCTGTGATCCGTTGCATTCACCTGAAAGCGCGGGCTGTTGCCCATGAGCCCAGGTATGGGATCTAGTCGAATTGTTGCTTATTTTTATTTTGCTGAGCGGTGGATGCAGCTGTGTTACTGACTCCAAAGTTGCTTCTCATCGCATGCGCATTGCTGCCCGCAATTGCCAGGCATGGGCCTAGTGGGCCTGCTGTGTGCCCGCCTTGGCGCCACCACAGTGCTCCTAACTGACTACGAGCCGCTAGTGCTGACTCACCTGCGGCGCAACATAGAGCTCAACAGCCTGCAGCAGCAGTGCAGCACCCAGCAGCTCGATTTCCGGGGCCCAACTGGTGGCCTGCGGCTAGAGCAGCGGGGCTGCTGGCAGCTGGCAGTGGTGGCGGATGTGTTGTATGCTGAGGGAATCGTGCAGCCGCTCATAGACACTTTGAAGCTGGCCTTGCACTCAGAAGGTGAGTTCCGTTTGTATTTTCTGTTATTCAGTGTAAAAACTGCAGACGGTAGTTTGTACGAGGGAGGAACAGTAACTTATGACCCATTGTTCCCCTTTTCCCGCCCTGAACAGCCTTGTAACCTGTTATTCCTCTTTCCCTGATTTCCCATCTCAACTCCCCTCAACTTGTGCCACCCTCCCCAACTTGAGGCATCCGCTCTCAGCTTCTCTTGGCAAACCCATGCCCAGTAGTTCCGCTGCAGGTGTAGCACTGGTGGGGCACCAGGTGCGGCGGGCAATCGTGCTGGATCGTGCCACAAGGCTGCCACGGTTGGAGGTAACAGATGGGCCCTTAGAAGCCTTTAAGCGTGGCTGTGTGGCAGCAGGACTGCAGCTGCACGTGCTGAGCAACCGGCCCACATGCAGCAACGTGGATAGCGATCCAATGGTGCTGCTGGCGGTGGGGGGTGGCGCTGCCAGGCTGGCGCTGCTTCCAGAGGGGCCGCCGGTATTGCCCGTCTCTACGGAGCAACGGACCACGTGTATTGCTTGAATCATACTCCATTCGGAGCAGTCCTTAAGTACGCTTCTCAATGATGTTCACCTTCTCAACCAAATAGCCTATGGTGCTGGTTACAAATCATTGAAGAACATGCAATAGGGCGGGGAAGAGAGCTATACTAAGGGGGCCTAACGAGCGATACAATGAAGGGTGTGAATCAATCACGGGGGAGGAAAAAAGTAAACACAATGAGCTAAGGGTGTCAGCTATGAGCAGGACACATCACAGTGGAAAAAGAAAGAAGGTTCATGTCCAAACTATCCACCGAAAAGCCTGCGCCTACTCCAGGTCTGGCAGCAGCACGTTGTCGATCACGTGCACCACTGCGGGGCAGCCGGCATTCACATCGGCAACCACCACCTCCGCCTCACTCAGGGAGGCCACCACGGTGATGCGCTTGTCAGCAGAGGGGGGCTTCAGGCCGTACACCTGCACATGATGGACAGGAATGACAAGCGAGGTGGTAAGGATGAGTATGACTAGCACATGCAGCTTGGCAGGTGCAGAAGCATTGGCTGGTCAAACAAGCAAGGAAGGAAGAAAGCAAGCAAGCAAGCTCAACCAAATGCCCCAGCCCCTTGCCCCTCACCTTCTGGATCTCAACGATGAGCACTCCATCCTCAGACTCCTCCTCCTCCTCCTCTTCCTTAACAGCCTTCATCATCTTGGCCCACTGCTTCTTCATCATGCCCATGGCTGATGAGGCAGACTCAGCCTCAGCCGCGGCGGCGGCCTCCGCCTCAGCCTCAATGTCGTCAGCCAGGAGGGTGGACAGCTCCATCCCGTCGCGCAGCTGCTTGGAGGTGAGAGCGGCACCGGTTACAACGTGGTACTTCAGAATCTGCAGTGCAGGGGAGGGCGGTAGGCAGTTGGCAACAACCTGGTGAGCAAGCACTGTTATGGTTGCAAGCGATCGGCGATGGCCGAAGCGTTGCTTGCAGAAGCAGGGAGAGGGGAAGGCACAGGCTGCCAATCACATCGGCAGGGCACCCAAGTAGCGTGGGAAAGCTCTTGGCCGCTCAAACAGGTGCAGACCTCCCCTACGTTCATCTCCCCATCTCCCCTCCAAGCACCCACTCACCGCCTGCAGCGCGAGGGGCTCAGCGAGCAGCTCCTCCACTGTGATGTGCAGCTCCTCCAGCAGCGCCTTTAAGGCATCGTCTGTGGGGGCAAAAACGGTGGCATGCAGCGCGCGGTCGCTCAGGGCGGGCACAAAGCCTGACACCTGCAGGCAGGAAAGGGTGGGAAAGCGAAGCCGAGTGCGAAGAGAGGCAAGTGATCAACAGGTCAGGGCTGAAAGGGTGCGAGCAAGCAAGCAAGCAAGCAAGCCGGCAAGCAGGCAAGCAAGCTATGCAACAAGTGAGCGACGGCTGGCAGCGGAGCAAGGAGCAGCCAGGCGCCCTCTCTTGCTAGCACTTTTCCTTGTGCTGTGGCTGGGCCCAGCAGGACATCAGCAGTGTGCTCGCCCACTCACCTCAGCAGCGGCCAGGAGGATTGAGAAGTTGCCGTCCTTCTTTGCCACCTCGGCGACGCTCAGGCACTCGGCGGGGATGGCGGTGGGGGTGGTAGCGGACGCCATCATGCCATTGTTCTTGAACATTCTGGTAACGAACGCCTCGTGCTTCTCGCGTTTGCCCGAGATGTGGGCCTCATCGTGGAAGGCCGCTGCCGCTCCACCCACGAGCGCACACAGGAGGAGTGCGAGCGCACTTCGTCGCTGCATGATGGCGGTGCTTGAGTGGGTCGAGAGGGATAGGAGAGATCAGCCCTTGAGTGGGAGCGGGAAACAGGAGAGTGAAGTGTGAAACTCTCATGGGGGCGCTTCATTATATAGGTTGCGCCTGAGGGCCTTCCGAGGGATTTTATTGGACAACACATCCCCTCGGTTGTCCGAGAACCGCGCGGGACCTGTACCTCCCTGCCGTACTGCTGAAGGTCATTGGGCACCTGTATGACTGGCGTCCATTCACATAAAACATTCTTAAAACTAGTACGGCGATAGGTAAGCAATATAAAAAGCGGTCAACCTCTGGTTGATCGAATTTCGTCAGGCGGTACCGCCGGCGGCCGCTGTAGCACCCTCGGCGCCGCCGCCGTGCTCCTGCCGCGCCCGCCACTGTTGCCGCCCCTCCTCCGCCAGCTGCAGCAGGTGACGCAGCTCCTCAAACACGCCGTTGGCATCCAAAACTGCAAAGGCGCTGGCACGCTTGCGCTGCCCCATCAGCTGCAAGGGGGGCAGGCGAGGGGAAAGGCAGAATGGGCATACTTGGCCTTCTGACCGGCATGCATGCAGCAAGGCGTGTGCGAGTATATCGCTCAGTTACCTTGCCAGGCACGTATCACGCAAAGAGCATGCACAGGAAGATGCAGGCCGGGGAATCAAAGGGATCAACCCCATGTCACCACCCCACCGAATCCACTCAAAGTCGGTTCTTTCAGCGCACCTTGCCCATCTTTTGACGGCTGAGGGCAAACACGAGCGGCACCTCTCGCTCCCTCGCCAGCGCCACAAGCGACTCCGCTGGGTGCTGCAACACCTTGCTAGCGCTACCTCCTCCTCCTCCTCCTCCTGCTCCTCCATTTCCCACTGCTGCAATGCTTCCTCCTCCTTCTTCTTCCCCTCCCTCGCCACTAGGCTGCGCATCCACGCCACAGCTACCGCCTTCTTCTCCATCTGCCGCCTCCATAGCCAGGCTGCTTATGTTGGGTGCCAGCAGTACAACCTTGGCTTTGCGTACCTTCACCGCCTTCTCAACCTGCAGCAAATCCCGAGCCGCAACCCCTCCTCGATCGATATTTTGAAATCTTACCCTTCTTCCTGCTGCCAACAAGCCTGAGCATGGCCCTGCCACCGGCCATGCTGTGGTGCCCATCTTGAGTTCAGCCAACACGCTATCATGCTACCACACTTTTGTCCCGTGAACCAGCCAGCTCAGCGATGCAATATAAGGTGGGCACCTGGCCACTACCCTGGCAGTTGCTGCTGTATTCACCACGCACCCACATGCACCACCCACCACTCATC
>JAAMXP010000238.1:14609-47040 GCA_019693395.1 Ettlia oleoabundans
AACCAACCAACCAACCAACCAACCAGTTGTTCACCTCTCGCAGCCCCGACACCACCCGCCGCTTGCGCTTGAAGTTGGTGGGGTCTTGCTGCCTCGTGCGCTCCTGCCACTCCAGCAGGCGTCGCAGCATCGCCTCGGCCGTGGCATTGAGCTTGGGAGTGATGATCTGCAGGTGTGGCAGTAGCAGGAAACGAGAAAAGGTCGTAATAAGCAATCTTTAGTACTTGTAGTAAGGATCACAGAACAGCTACTAATCCTAATACTTGTTAGTAGATATCACAGACATAGCACTCATCCTGGAATTTGTAATAAGTAAACCCAGTGCATGGTAGGTGAGCAAAGACCTGTGCCATCGAGCAACATGCAAGGTTTCAATAGATTGTTGGCTGCTACCTGCAGCGGGCAAGCAGGCGAGAGGCTAATGAAACTGCAAGGTCAGACACGGAGCAAGTTCATGAGGGCAGCAAGGTGCGTACCTGGCACACATACGGCTCCACATCAGCATCAGCACCCACATAAGTCCTCCCAGCTGCGCCAGGTTTGCCGCCACCGCCGCCACCGCTACCCCTGCCGCCACCTACGCTACCCGCCCCGGGTGCCCCATTTACAGCCAGGAGACCCAGCCGTCTCTGTGCCTCTGGGCCGGTGGCGGAAGTTGCGGCAGCGGCAGCACCGGCGGTCACCCGCTGGGCGTGCCGCTTGCTGCCCAAATGCTCCTGCAGGTTGCGCTGCCCGCTGATCGCCACCTGCAACCAAGGGGGGGGGGTGGGGGGGTGGGGGGGTGGCATATAGCATAACAGCGCCTGCTTCGCCGCTTCTGCTCCCGTAGCTCCTTAGAGCAGCAATCCAGGTGGGGCCGCAAGTGCTAGGAAAGAGCGGGTAGCAACACCACAAGAAATCCGCAGCGAGAGAGCAAGAAAGCAGACAAATGTCTGGACAATTGACCTGGAAAAGATAAATTTTGTTGGCTTAAATCGAGGCGGGCATCGGAAGTATGAAAACCACAATAAACTTAACAGTATGACAGAAACAGCTCAAGGGCAGGGAGTGGCAGGCATCGGGGCGTCACCTCACACAGCAGGCAGCGGAAGGTGCCCGGCGCATCCGCCACCGCCTGCACGTAAGCTGGCTGCTGCTGCTGCGTGTGCTGCGAGCGATGCTGCTCTCTTGCTGAGACGTTGGCCGGCTGCTGCTGCCCGTGCTGCGCGTGGTGCCGCGCCTGCTGCGTGTGCCACTGCCCCCGCTCCCTGACTTGCCCGCTTGGTGGTGCTGCTGCAAGTGCAGAGGTCACGAAGCTGGCGCTGAGGGGTGCTGCTTCTGTTGCTTCTGCCTCCAAGGTTGCAGCAGGGTCGATGCCGCTCAGCCAGGCAGCCACATCAAAAGCCGGCGGCGGCGGCTGCTGCTGCCGGTTCCCCTGCTGCTGCTGGGTCCCCTGCTGCTGCCCCTGCTGCAGGTCAAAGCCTGTGGGGGTAACAGTGGGTGGCCCAGTAGCACAGCTGTCGGGCCCTGGCTTGCTGGCAGGAGTGGTGCGATCCGCCGACAAGGCTGCTGCTGGGGCCCTTCCCTGTCCTCTCTGTGGGGTGGGCAGCGAGGGAGTGTCAGGAGGCTCACATTGCTGCTGCCGGCTTTGCGGCTGCTGCTGGCTGGGCAACTGGGCTGCCGCTTGCTGTTGCCGGCCCTGCTGCTGGGGGTTGTGTGGTTGGGCAAAACCCACTTGCTGCTGCTGGACTGCCGTTCGGTGTTGCTGGCTCAACGGCTGCTGCTGCTGCTGCCGCTCCTGCTGCTGCTGTGTATTTTCTACCGGCGCATGCTGCCGCTGTGCCGGCGCGGCTTGCTGCCGCTGTGCCTGCCCAGCGTGCAGAGCGACAGCAGCTGCATCAGCTCTTATATTGCTGGCCCAAGAGAGCAGCTGATCCCCCCATTGCAGCCCAAACGACCCACTGCTGCTGGCGCTACTGGCGCTGCCGCTGCTCAAACCAGAGGAATCACTGCCGCCGCCACCCTTCTCGCTTCTGCTGCTGCTGCCTTCTTGCCGAGCAGCAGCAGCAGCTCCTCTGCCAGCGACACCAGCGGTGAGTGATGGAGCGACCGTTTGAATAAGATGAGGCGTGTGCGCAGCGGCAGCCGGCCACAGAGGCAAAGATGAGAATGGCGGCGCCTTACTGGGTGCTGCCGCAATGGCTGGCGCTGTTGTTGGGTGCTCCGGCTGCTGCTTCCATGCCATACTGCGGCCAGTTGGGTGCTGCCTGCCTGCTGGGTGTTGCCTGACAGCTCCAGCAGCTGCCGCAGCTGTTGCTCTGCTGCCGCCTGTTTGTCCAACAGCCCCACGCGGTTTGCCGCCGGCGGTCGCGCGCTGCGCACCCGCGGGCAGTTGCCTGCTGCTGTGGGTGGCCCAGCCAGACAGCACATCCTGGAAGGCAAAGCTGGCGAGGCTGCTAGACGCGGCAGTGGAGGCAGCTGCTGCTTCACTGCCTGCCTCACTGCCTGCCTCCGCCTCATTCTTAGCTTGAACCCCACGGCTATCGTCTGCTGCATCGCTGGCAACGGTGAAGGGTTCAGCCTTGGAGTCACCACACAGCCCTTCCTTGTCATCCTTTACCTGCTCCTTCTCTTCCTGCTGTTGCTGAGTCTGCTGCTGCGCCTGTCGCTGCGCCTGCTGCTGGCAATCTTTCTGCGCCAGTGTAGCCTCCACCCGCCCCTCTCCTGCACCTGCGCGTTCAACCTGGGTTGCTTCCACAGTCGACGTGACCGCCGCCGGCGCTGGCTGGTCACTGGGCCGATCAATCGGGTCATCTGCTGCCGCCGCTGCCGTCGCCTCAACAGAATTATATAACGCATCCAGACCAGAACCTTCCGCCGCTATCGGCAGCTTCTCGGCCTTCTGAAGCTGCCGCTGAGCCGCCGCCAGCTGCTTGCGTGCCTGCTCATGCGCCCTGCACTCGAACAACCGGGGGCAAGGCTTGCATGAGGCATGAGCCACACACAGTGCTGATTTGGCTTGTGTGACAACAACTAACAGGCTCCGTTGTTGTCGACCACGACTCAACTAATAAACGGCTACCCAATCCCCAACAGAATCAGCAGCAACCAATGCGGTGGACTGCAGGTTGCGTGGCAACTATCACCCCCCTGCCTGCGGTTGACCACCTTTCCAAGTTATGAGGGATACTTGCCTACACTCCCACCTGGTGACACCCCTCACCTTTCCAGCTTCTGTGAAACACTTGGCTGCATGCCCGCCCGGCCCGCCCCCTCACCGTTCCAGCTTCTGTGAGACATTTGGCTGCATGCCTACTCGGCACCGCCGCTCATCTTTCCAGCTTCCCTCTGCACTCAGCCCCATGCCCCCACCTGGCATCATCTACTCACCTTTCCAGCTTCTCCCTGCACCCAGCAGCATGCCCCAACTGCTGCTCCAGCAGCTGCTGCTGCACAGCCAGGTTGGCCACCAGCAGCTGCCGCTCCTGCTGCTCCTCCTGCTGCTGCTCCTGCTGCTGCTCCTGCTGCTGCTTCTGGTGTTGCCCCTGCTGCTGTTGTTCCTGCGGCTGCTGCTGCCCCTGCGTTGCCAGTTGCTCCAGCACTGCGGCCAACTGGTTGGACAGGCACCCCTGTGCCTCTCCCACCGCCTGGAGTGCCGCTTCCAGCTCTGCAGGGAACGATTCAGCCGCAGTGCTTGCAAGACAAAAAAGGTGCACGGGAGCAACAAGTCCAGTCCAGCTGTACAACAGCTGCATAGCTGCGCGCCAGTTAATCCTATTGCCGCAGCACTGGGTCGGCGATTGTGCTAGCGTGGTTGAGGTGCATTTCACAACGATCCCAACACCCTGTTAGCCCCAACATGCAACTCCAACTAAACTACCTACCCCATTCTGCAGCTCTCTTAACTTGGCTACCTGCCAGCACGCCTTGCCAGCGCTCGCGCGCCTGACTTATCTGCTGCTCATCCACTGGCTGTATCACGCCCATGCAGCTGCTGCTCACCTGCCAGAACGCCTTGCCAGCGCTCGCACGCTTGTACCGCGCTGCTGCGCTTGAACAGGCGCTTTAAACGGCTCTCGCGCTTGCGCCGCTTGGCACGGGTGCCTGGTGGCGGCGCCAGAACCTGCACAGCCTGCGACAGAGGCCGCAGCATGCGGTTGTGGTGTTACTGTACCCTCGCCGATATGCTCGACAAAGACACGCTGGGATGCTCCAACCCAGCAACATATGTCAGCATTGGCCACCATAATTTTGCTCCTCATGCCATGGCTACCTACTACATCATTCCTGCAGCTGTACAAACTCTGCCGCTCACCTTAACAGCGCCAGCTGTGGCGCCGCTTGGCTGCCAAGCTGGACGGGCAGAGGCAGCTCCTGCCGGAGCCCTTGAGCGGGCCGCTTGCTGCGGCTGCAGCTGCCTTTGCTGCTTCTGGCTGGTGACCGGTGCTGACCCATTCTTAAGGTTTGATGGGAACTTGGATCTAGACGCGGGCATAGCATTGAGCAGCAAGTCTCCCCACAGCACCGCTGCATGTAGGCTGGGGGCGGTGGTGCTGGAGCCCACCCCATGTTGAGGCGGGTGCAGCGATTGAGGCTCATTGCGGCCGCCATGAGCATCCTTCAAGTGCTGCGCAAAGCGTTGCATGTCCCGAAAGGCGCGGCCACATGCCAGGCAGCGGCGTTGCCCTGCAACAGTAAGGAGGGTTGCAAAGGTCGGCGAAGCAGCGGGCGGCATCACGCGCCCCCGGCCCCCCCCCCCCCACCCCGGCTGCCACGAATCCCGCGTTGGTCGCACCCTCTTGTTCCATGTTGCGTGCAATTTACAAGTGTTCATTTAGTACGCACCAGTGACGTCTGCCCTGCTTTTGGCCGCCTCTCGCAGAAGGTCGTCCGCTTTGTTGGGCTGTGCAACAGCTGGTGGCGCAGCGGGGCGTTGATCATAGTGCGGCTGCCTGCCACCACCACCAGAGGCGGCGATGGCAGCCCAGGAGGAGCGCATCTCCCGGGGCAGACTAGCCCAGGCTGCGCGTCACCAACATTGTGATTCATACATGTTATAAATGCAACATTCAACTCCGCCAGTAACACAGGACGGCAGTGCCACTTGGGTGTGTCTGTTGCATTCCTGCCAGCGGTCGGCAGCCACCCCCAGCGCACCACAGCAGTGCAGAAGGCTGACTTGCAGCAAAAGTGGCCTGGGCGTTAACGTGTCGCATTTTACATCAAGGATCTGAGTAGAACGGCGTAAAGCGAAGGCAGTATGAAGTACATGGCTCAGGTGTTTTTAAACGCTGTCCGTAAGGCTTCTAGGCAGGGCGAGAACTATGAATGATGGATGCAAATGGATTTGTGACAAAGCAAGAAGATCATGTTTAGAATTGGATCCTGATTTACAACCTAAGGTGGCTGATAAGGCTGGTTCCTGTATTAGGCTACACAATGATACAAAAATGCCCGAGCTGTTGTCACCCAACGCGTGTGCAGTCAACGGTATTTGCGCCCATGGGGTTTCACGCTGCGAGCGACCGACCGATGCTGCTTGTTGCCCTGTATGTCTTCAGCATGCGCCTGAGGTGTGTTGAGGTATAGTGCAATGCACCGTGCTGCCCTAGCGGCCATGCTGTGCCCTCATTATTGCTAGAAGTTGCGGATCCATTTGTGACTCATCCATGCCCGGCGGCAGAGTCGTCACACCCCAGGCTGGGCCCGGCGCAGGGCCTGCAAGGCTGGAAGCGTAAAGTTAGAGTGTTGAACAACAAGAGTGGCACATGAAGAGACAAGAGCACAAGTGGACGGTTAAAGTCAAGTCAAAAAGGTGAGAAACGATAGCGGTAGACGTGAAGACAAGGGGCAATTCACCTAAAAAGAGCTGAAGTGAGAGTTGGGCTGGGTATACCATGGTGCAGATGCTTGGGATGGGGATGGGTTAGGTCTGGGAACACACAGGCTGTGCTCTGTGTGCACAGCTATGTCTGCTACCAGACCCAATCCCCAACCTATTGCTCCCAAGCACCCAGCACCTCCGCACATGGTGGCACATGGTGGATGAGAGAACATGGTTGCTGAAGGGGTGCCTTTCTGATTACCTTCGCATCCCAGCCTAGTAACCAACCCTTCAAGAAGATCGCTTCACTGGCACAGGCACACCTTGCACAAAAAAGAGAAAGCGGGAAAAGGAAGCCAGAAAAGCAATGGAGGAAAGGGCAGAAAACAAGCGTACCTTGGGTGGGGGGCTGCTTGAACCATTCCCCATGGCGCTGCGGGTACAGTATACGGGAGGGGTCGAGCTCCCTTCCCTGCCACGTGTCTGCCACATTGCTTAGCCGCTCCCTGCCGTACCGCTCAGGATCCACGCCCCCTGCCGTGGCGGCGGTGTCCTCCTGCGGGTGGAGGCAGCACTTTGTTATTAAAACTTTAAGGTTCAATAATGGGCAGTAGGAAGTGGGTCGAGTAGGGTGATTGTCAGGCTCGCAGGCATGCAGGCAGGCAAGGATTATGGCAGGCGAGATGCACTATTATAGACGGGAGGAAAGCGAGATGTCATTACAGTCGAGACGATTCCTGTGTTTCTGTAGCACTTAGTTTTCCAACCGCACCTGCAGCCCCGCCTCCCTGTGCTTCAGCAAGCTCGCGGCAATGCTCTGGTCGCCGCCACCTGTGTTCGGCACGCGTGCCCGCTTCTTGCCGCTACCGCTGGTGTCACCAGCCGTGCCACCGGCGACGTCGCCTGCACCTGGCGTGGCAGCGGCGGCGGGGCGGGCCTGGCTTTGGGCCCTGATTGCCTCACACTCTTCTTCCAGCATGCGCCGCATCTTCTGGCAGCCTTCGTCCTGTGGGGTGGTTGTACAGTAGCAGCCTGCACGCATGAAAATGTGCGGTTCTTATCATTGCAAAGCAGGTGTTGATCAGCATGTAGAGGGGAAGTGCTGCGGCCGAGTGGTGCCTATGGCCCTTGCACCGCCGTACAGCGTACAGCACCCTATGAGCGCAGCCAGAATGCCATTCATAGCCAGGGCAGCGAGGGCCAGGGCCAGAATATCTGCCCATCTATCCACCAACTTGGCAACCCACCCACTTAGCAACGCCTTGACCTGGCAGCCCTGGCAGCCCTGGCAGCTGCCCAGACCAGCTGGCGGCAGCTCAACCTGACAATCTGACTCTGCCTGGCACCCCAACCCACCCGTGACCATAGACAGCTCGTCCTCCAGCATGCTAAGGGCCCTGCCCGGGTCGCTTTCCTCCCAGTAATGCCTGGCGCTTCTCCCCTCGTTGCCGGCGCCGGCCTCCCGCATGCGCACATCCGCGCCGCCGCCACTAGCGCCTGCCTCCTCCCCGGCTGGTGGGGCAGCTGCAGCAAAGGGGCTGTTGGGCCGCTCCTCGATGTGGCTGGGGCTGGCAACGTGCAGGCGCGAGGCAAACGGTGCCGCAAGAGAGCTGGCAGTCGGCTCACAGGCCGCTGCTATTGCCGCTGATGCCGCCGCCACAGCTGCCGCGCCCGCCGCGGTCCCAGGCGCCTGCTGCAATGCAGCTGCTCCAGCCTGCGCCGCTGCCACCTGCCCCTGCCGTGCACCCTGCACGCCTGCTGCCGCCACACTATATGGCTGCAAAGCTGACAGGGGCGTGGCCGGCTCTGTGATGGCGACTGCTGAGGGGTCCTGAAGCGCTTCAAATGCGCCATTAATGCCCCCCACGTTTGCTGCTCCTGCGGCCATGCCGTTGCCGGACTCAAGGCCAACACCGTGCTTGGCACGCGCCACAATTGGCGAAGCAGAGGCCTCATCATGATTGCCTACATAAAATAGAGTTGAGGAGTTGCTATGTGACTGCAGCGTGGCAGTACCCCCCTGTCAGCCACAAGGAGCCAGGCAGGCAACAATGCCCTCCACCAGGCTCCGCTGCAGCCACATCAGCATAGGAACAGCACCCTCTCCCTAGGGCACTGAGTCACTGGTTCATGTTCAACCAAAACTTTCCTCTTTGCAGCCAATGCCACCCACCTGTCTCTGCCGCCGCCACTATGTCTGCGAAATACTCGTGGGCTAACGCCTCATCTGGGCTGCAGCGCCGCGTGGGGTCAAAGGCCAGCAGGCGGCACAGCAGGTCCACCGCGGCTTCGCCCGCTGCTGAAAACCTGCGTGCCAGCAGAGGGGACAAGGCAGGCAAGGTCAGCGGGTTTGGGAAAGGCGGGGAACGCGGGCAAGGGCTTGGGGAGGGCGGCCCAGGCCAGGCCAGCGAGGGTGGTAACAACAGGCTGGAAGGCATCAAGAGGGCACTAGGTCTGGCAAGACAGGAGCGTGTGGGCGGGAAGGAGGGAGGGGACAGGCAACAGGATGTGGGATGCAACTGAGATGTGGCATGCGGGCGGGTCGCATGGGACCAACCCTGAACACAGACCAAAGCAAGAACAAATATCCAACCAAATGAGAATAGGGAAGCACCTGCGATAGAGCGTGGGTGCCCGACCGGGGAGATGGTGCAGGTACCGACGCCAGTGTGGCTCTTGCACCGCCGCCACGTCAGCCCAGCAAGGGGTGCCTATAACCTTGAACAGGGCCTGCAAAGGGGGGCAGGCAGCATTCAATGCTGGCGGGTGAGCGCATTAGCAGGCAGGCAAGCAGGGAGGCAGGCAGGGGGGACAGGTGAAGGCAGGCAGGCAGGCTGGCTGGCTGGCAGATTGGGAGCCGGCACTTTTTGCAAGGCTACTTGCGGAATGGGCAGGCCGGGCACAAATCAAAGGGTGTAAAAGGGTATCCAGACAGGTCAAGGAAACAGGGAGGGAGGCAGCACCAGGTGAGAAGTCAATGCAAGTTACTACGGCAAGTAAACTGACATCCCACGTAACCTGAAAGGAAAGGGAGAAAGGCATGATGGGAAGCCCACCTGGAGCTCGTTACGGGTCATCTCGTTCCCGGGCCCACCCACAAAGCTCTCCCCCTCATCAGGCGTCTTGGGCAGGCCGTGGATGGCAAACAGCGGCGCCACCTGAGGCACAGCAAATCACAGCACAGCACAGCATCACAAGGACGCATGCACGAGAGCGCAGCGGAGCTTGGGACCAAGCAGCATACGCTGCCACTCCTGCTTGCACCAAGGCTGATCATATGGACACTCTTTTGAGAACCTGAAGGCTCTCGGCCAATCCCACTTGCCTGCAAGTTGGGTGTTGCTGCCGACCCCACGTGCGCTATCCTTTGCAGCAGCTCCCCAAATATGCAGCCCAGGCTCCACATGTCGATGGCTGCTGTGTAGCCCCCACGCGACATCACCACCTCAGGAGCACTGCGCAGCCAGGCATCAGCAGGAGGTAGCGGCAGCAAGGCATGACAATGGCGCAACACGGGGCTTTTGTAGGCGCAGGCCGGCTGGCAACAAATACCAGCCAAACGCAGGCCAGGTTTCCAAGGCAGCGTTGCAGGGTTGTGGCTGGGTTGGCTGCCTTTGACCCAGAAGAGTGCTTCACATACAACACAAAGCCGGATTGGCATCGGTCGCAAGGAGTGTAACACGAAGGCCTGGTGAGATTCAGGCAGCACATGAGAGCGGCAGGAGCGAAGAGGCTGCTCTCTCTAGTAGAAGGATGACGTCAGTACACAGGTTGTGCAGGCAGTCAGGCACACAGGCACACAGGCAGGCAGGTATTGGCAGGACAATGGGGAGGGAGCGGGAGTGTGGCACTCACCGATAGCAGGGTGTGGCCACCACGCGGGTCAGCGGCGCTTTGTATCCCGGCCTGCTGCCGCTGCGCCCCTCGCCGCTGCCCTCACGCTCGTGCTGCACATACAAATCCTCTGGCTGCAACAGGACAGGGGGACGAAAGGGACCCTAGTGGTTGGTGCTTTGGCAGCACTAGGTCTTGACCGAAACTTTCCCACGGTTAGGCACATGGGGACAAAAAGAAGCCAATAACACAGCGAGGCATGCCTGCCCCCTAAATGCAATGCAGGGCACCATGCACTGATGCCAGCAAAATGACATAGCGGTGAGCAGAAGTGCAGGGTAGCTATTTTCTACGAGCCCACTGGGTTTGCTACTGCCTCGATGTGGCACACTAAAATCAAACGTGCCCCTTGTCAACCTCCCGACAAACATCCTGTATCAAGCAAACACACTGTAACAGGCCAAACCACTCGACCTGACCCAGAGCGACCCCACCCACCTGCATCGCCTCGTTCATTGCCTGGTAGCTGTCGGCAACGTGCAGCATGGGCAGCCCAGCCGGCCGCCCCGTCAGCTCCACTGTGCCTGCCTTGTTGGGGGCGCTCTGCTCTGCCCACTGGTATCCCTCTGGTGTGGCGGATCGAGCGCTGCCAAAGTCCCCAATCTGCATGGGGGATTACATGGATGCATGGGATTGAGAGTGGAAAGGGAACAGTCACAGAAGACAGTCTGGCAGGGTGCTGATGCATCATGATGTCTGGCGAGGGTGGCGATTCTGTGTTTATTTGGTGCAGTTCAGCCAGCCAGCCAGCCAGCCTCCGCATGCACCCGCCCACAGCACTATCAGCCCCTTCGGGACCGGCTGGGACCGCCAGCAGAGCCCACCTTGATCACCCGCTCGCCATTCTCCCATGCCAGGAACACATTCTGCAACAGCAACGTGCCACAACAACAGACCATGCAGCAGTGGGTGACTGACGGTGAGTGGATGGTCAATTGATGAGGCTCTTTTACCATGATGGTAAAGGTGGCCAGTTCACTTCTGGTGCCTGCAGCTTGAATCCAAACACACGTCACCAACAAGCGCACACAGTCACAAACACTGATACCATAGGCATACATGCCTGCGATTTGATGTCCCTGTGCCACACGTGCATGGAGTGCAAATACTTCACTGTGACTATCAGCTGCCACATCAACGACTTGACCTCATTGCCTGCACAAAAGTACCAGAACAGACGGCAGAAGCGTGGCATATTTGTGCGGCACAAAAACAGTGCAGCCAGTGGGGTTGGCACAGACTTCTGGCATGATCCCAGGCATCGTCCAAAAGTGCGTGCCCTGCTGCTTCATAACGGGTAAGACAAGTGGGTGCCGTGCCACTCCTAAACATGTATGATTCACTCAAGCCGCTTCCTCACTTGACATCTGGCCTCTGAGGTGGAAGAGGTCCCCTCCGTCTGCCAGCTCCATAGCGATGTAAACATCCACGCTGAGATTCACCAGCCTGCCGCGTATGAGCCGGCACTGCCCCGTGGCCGAGGGGCGCACAAAGGCGTCCCTGATGCCGATGACGTTTGGGTGGCGCAGGCGCCGCAGGATGCAAATCTCGCGCAGCACGCGCTTAGTGTGATCTGGGGATTGAAGCACATCCGCCACACGCTTGAGCGCGACCTGTGAGGAAAAGAGGAACTCCAGTAAGCGTAGAACTAGGGATATGGGAATGGCATGAGGCGAACTGCCGGTGGCAACCAGCTCTCCACTTGGGTGACAGTTGCTGGGGCTGACGGTACGTTGCAAGCGTGCAGAGCGGCGCAAGAGCACACCACCGGCAGTGCAAAAAGTGCCTGCTCACCTTCTCCCCTGTGGTGTTATCAACGGCCAGACAAACGGCGCTGAAGCTGCCATAGCCCAGCACCTTGACCAATGAGTAGCGGGTGCCAATCTGAGGGAGGGAGTGCAGCGCAGCAGCGGGTTGAGGCTCAGGCAGGCAGCAAAGCTAAAGGAGGCGGGGCAGCAAACTCGCAGCCAGCATAAGCAGCCTTGCAGGGCGCAAGGACTGACGGTTGAACTCAGCAACAGTGGCAAAGCACGCGCAGCATGACTGACTGAGGGATGTTACAGAGTCTGCGCCAGGATACCCGCTGGCGGGGAGATACAATCAGACATGAATGAATGAATGAATGCACCAACCACTGCTCTACCAAATGGGATCAGTTAGGATTGAGTACCATGGATGGGCGTGGGCAAAGTGTGTGGGTGTCGGTAGGGGCGGGAAGGTTGTAAATAAGGGGGCGGGCCCTCAAATGAACAAGGGTAGGCACGCGCAGCATGAGCACTCAATGCACCACACACCCACGGACCTGCCACTGAGTGCCATGGTCCTGAAGGGTTGTGCCCGGCTCAGCGCTCACAAACCAAAGGCCTGCAGACAATGTTGGACGGGGTCGGTGTTGCTACTCAGGCTTCTGTCATGCAAGTGCAGGACCTATTGTGGGAACCTATAACTTTGTTTAAAGCGGCTGCCTGTACTGCCCTGTCCTGCCCTGCCAGGCGATGTCAACAGAGCTAGCCGAAATTTTGCACACCCGTCAGCTGCTAATGGCAAATCAATAGAATGTAAACGCTCCCTACCTGGCTCATAGGCACTTTGCCTTATGCCAGGACCTGGCTCCATGCTGCATCGCATAATAAGCAATCAGGCACTAGAGGTGGCGTCGGTGGCGGCGTTGTTGACGGCGGTGGCAGTAGCCGAGCAGCTGGGAAAGGCTCAGCAGAGCACCCAGCCTCGAGTCGGGACACTTATACTGCGCGTTACAGTCATGCGAGCGCCTGCATATACCTGTCTCTTCCGAGTCCCGCGGCCGGTTCGTCACGCTGGCTCTGTCTCTCGTCCACCTGACATGCTGCACTAATGTTGCATAAATTCTCGCGGTCTCCAAACACAGTTTGTGGCTGTCGGGACCCTAGAGTCAGAACCAGCTCCGCTTGCTTTCGCCAGCTCAGCGCACCTGGCATGGGACGATTGAAGTGGTTCGGGCGATAGAAACACCTGCGCATGATTGTATTGCAGTGTCTGGAACTCCTGTGCGACCGACCCTTGGCTGTTAATTTTCGTTCACGCACTTGCAAAACCCTTGTCTTGCAGCAGTCCTGTCCGGTTATTCCCAGTTTCCCAGCCGCTGGCACGCGTGCAAGGTCGCTTATACACGGTGCACAGGGTTCAAGGGGCTCAACCGCCGTGTCCCGCACCAGCGCACGCATTTTCTCTTGGCCGCTGCCTGACCCACTGGTCCAAGCAGTTAGCATTCTTTCTTTGCACCAACTCACTGCTTCCATGTCACAAACACGACTGCAGTGCAGATCAACGTCCTTTTGGGAGTAGCCTGTGTCTGTGTCTGAGTAATGTGGAGCCTCGGAGCAGATGGCAGCGCCTCCCGTTCAGCCGCCCCGTGAGTTGCCCGACTGGGTGAAACCCAGCATACTAGAGTACAAAGATGCAGAGCTGAGGCACTTGCGGGAGCTGCCACGCAGCAAAAAGAACGGTTGGGCCAGGGAAGCGCCAAGCAGTTTGACGAGGTGAGGCCCTTGCGCCTGTGGACCAGCCAAAGCTTGCCTGCAGGCTCTGCTGGCCATGGGCTGTACACCTGGGCCACTTAAGTGGGGCTCGCCACCTATCCAGCCATCAAACTTCTATCTAAGTGTCGCGCTACGCAGATGTTGCACGATATTTGGTCGTATGGCGATATAGCCTTTGTGCTGGCAGATGGGTTCATGAAGGGGCAGCTCTGAAGTAGAAAGGCGACACGGCAGCCGCACCCATTGCTCAACGCTGGCGCATGCATATGGCATGCAGGCATCAAGGCCTGCGCCCTGCTGGCGCATGCAATGGACAAGGACTTTGCGAAGGGTTTAGCTCAGAACTGCCTGAGGCCAATGGTTGGAAAATTTGACCTTAACTCCAAAGGGTTTCAGTTGCACATTATTATGCAAGGTGGTACCCGGTGTGCGCAGCTGCTCGCAGGGAGCCAGCCTCCCGTGGCTGCTTCTTGCAAGGCAAGGGTTGCACTGTCAGATGGGCACTGTCTGCAGCACAGTTGCAACTGCTGCGGTTGTTTGCCTTCACACTGCCGTTTGTTGTTGTCGATACTTTCAACTTGTGTATCCATACAGGCACCCGATGCTTACCAGCAACCCCAGCCACCCAGGATTTCAATGGCGCTGGGTGTTTGTCAACACGCGGCACTCAGACTTCTCGTTGGTGCAGCGGGTGTTCCTGCAGCCGCAACCTCGGCCGGTGGCGGAGTTGCTGATTGGGCGAGCGTTGGGTTACCCGGTGCCGGGCGGAAACGCCACAATTGAGTATTACGACCTCACACAGTGCCACGAGCTTGGTGTGAACTGCGTAGGATTCAAAGAGCACTTTTGTCGCGATGAAGAGGGCGAAGTAAACCCTGTGTTGAAAGATTTCCAGGCCTATGCTGCCGTCTGGTCCCTGCTGGGCCGCCAGCTGACTATCGACACCCACAGGTTTCCCACACTTCACGCACCCTTGGAGAGCATGCAACGCGCTGTAGCTGCAGGTTACCGCCCCAGGTAGTGTTCCACTTTACAGCATGACCACCCTGACTGTTGGTGACACTGAGCTCTCCTGTTCCAGCAGCTTTGTCTCCCTCTCTCTCTCCCCCCTCATGTTTTGTACTGGGGTTTTCTTTCTTTTAACATGTGTGCCGCCCCAGCCTTGTTGTCGCTCATGTGACCATACGAGTGTAACAGACCAGCAGCAGACCAGCAGCAGTGGGGCAGACCCTACGACCTGAGCATATGTGTAACACACTGTTCGCCAAGGGCGGTTTTGGAAAGGCAGCATACTGTTGCTTAGAGCATCAATCGTCAATAAACTCACAGGAACACACCCATGGTCGATGGCATCTAAACACACGGAAATAAGCCAACAGTACCACCAATGGGCGAGCGGCTTGAAAGCATGTCGAGCACGAAGGCACAACAGGAAGCCTGCTAAAACCCCACTGAGCTGTCCTCCTTACATGCCACCACTGAATTCATGATGCAAGCCTGTACCTTCAATGGCTTGTGGCGAACGTGGGCAGAACATCCCTGTCATTACCACATGACCACCCCCGCCAGCGCACTGGCGCACATGCTGCCGCTTGCGAGGGAGTTCCCTCTGGAATTGCAGCTTCAACACCGCCTTCTTTCCTGCTGCAGTATGCCACGCCGATGTCACACTCAGGTACATGGGCCCAGGCAACCTGTACTAGGGCCGACTATTGATACCATGCACGGGGTACCCCCGCTTCAGCTGGTTGGGTGCCGCAACAGTCAGCTCCACAACTTGGGCATGTCATGCACTTGTCGTCAGCTTGTTTCGCTCAAGCAGGGAAGTGTGGGTGACGAGCTCCAGCTCAGCAGGGCTGGTTGGCAAAATCTTTTGGCGTTGCAGAGCTCTCAAAACGGCAGCAGACACGCCCTTGAGGGCCGATCACCGGAGGCCTTGAGGTTTCCGGCTGTGTTGAAAGCCCCCCCTGCCCTTCACACGGCTACTTAAAGGCGGGGCGCGGCACCCAGCTCCCGCATGTCATCCCAACGCAAACCCAGTTTTTTAGCGCGGGTGTTGTCTAGAGCAGATTCTCCCAGCCCCGGCCCACGCTCCGACTCTCCCCCGCGAGTCAGAGCACCGACAGAGCGTCAGCTAGCGGCAGACATGACGGTCACGGCGCAAGCGGCCATTCAGAGCCCATCGGGGCCCGCGGCAGCCGGGGTGCCCGGCTTGGGAGCAGAGGTAATGGCGGGCGAACTGCCGCCGGCCCCCTGCACTCCGCCTGGTTGACTTGTTCTGGGGCTGACAGTCTGTTGCGAGCCGCGCAAGGCGGGGCGCCGCTCCGCAACGCGGCAAAGGCTCCTTCCCCCGCTGCCGGCGCCCGTTGAACGCATTGTGCCCAATGCGCCCGCTCGCGACCCCATGTTTGCATCTGCAGAGCAGCGTGCAAAGCCTGGAAGGCCGCATCATTCCGACTTCCTTCGTGTGCCCAGTGTCTATGGAAATCATGGTGTGCAAGTGCCGTTGGAGCTGGTCGTTTTTGGAGCAAAATTGCCGCTCAGCAGTTAGCCGTGTGGGCGCCCGCAACATGCTTCACCCCGCTCATGTCCCCTTGTCGCTGCTTCCCTGCGCAGGTGGACCCAGTCATTCTTGCCACTGGCCATACCTATGACCGGCACAGCATTGAGCGGTGGCTGGCGCAGGGGCACAAGACGTGCCCGGTTACCGGCATGCGGCTGCGGCACCTTGAGCTCACACCCAATTTTGCGCTGCGCAGCGCAATCGTTGACTGGGCGCAGCAGAACGGCATTAAGCTGCCGGAGCGCCCCACGCAGCAGCTTGTGCAGCCAGTGTTCAAATGGGAGGAAGGCCGCGCCGGCAACATTTTGCATGTGGGTGCTGCCTCAAAAACCCTGCTGGGTTGCCTGCCAGCCTACTTAAAAGCCTCCTGCCTTCTCCTTCACTATTCTTGCCACCTGAGTGCTGGTTGATCATCCGCATGTATGAACGTGGGCTTTGTTGCAGCATCGACTGCTGATGGGTGTCATACGTCAGTGCTGCATCAAGGCTGCTCTCCAGCCTCCGCCCATCACTGCCCCGCCTACCGCATTTTTGCAGGGCCACACAGAGATCATTTGGGCTATTGAAGTGTCAGGCAACCGTGTGTACACAGCCTCAGCTGACAAGACAGTGCGCGTGTGGGACCTCAACTCAAAGCGCTGCATACAGGTGCTGGGTGCTGCCATTTCCACTAGCATCGGGCAGGTTTTGAGTGCAGCGGATGCAGCAGGTTCAAGCGACTTCTTGTGAGACCTGCTCCTATTCGAGTGCGGGCGCCCACTCCAAATCCCAGCACTGCTTTGCCTCAATTTAAACTGGGTGCTAACTGACCATCGAACGAAAATTTACCCTCGCTTTTGCGCCCGGGCCTCTGCAGGTTCTGGAGAGCCACACCCGGCCGGTGCTGTCACTGGCCGTTGCCGGCAACCGTCTCTTCTCAGGCTCTTATGACTACTCCATCCGCGTTTGGAACCTGGACACCCTTCAGCGGGAGAAGACGCTGACGGGGCACACAGACGCTGTGCGCACATTGGCGGTAGCCGGCAACAAGGTCTTCTCAGCCTCCTACGACGGCACGCTCAAGGTGGGTGGTTGCGGGCTCGTATGGTAGGCAGGTAGTTGATTGGACCACAGGCCGTGTGGGTGTCTGTCGCAGGGCCCAGCTGGATGGGATGAAGAGGCAGAGGGTTGTGGGGCATGTTCTGTGAGCACCACCAAACTGGCCCATGCGTGTAACTGGTATTAATTGACCCCTCCATGTGCCCCCTGGCACGTGTGCAGGCGTGGGATGCGGACACACTGACCTGCCTGGGCACTTTGACAGGGCATGCAGGCCCTGTGCGCACGCTGGTGCGCTGCGGCGACAAGGTGTTCAGCGGGTCCTACGACAAGACGGTGCGCCCACTGCCGCTGCTGGAATCTCTCAGCCTGTTCTCTGACCATGTGCATAGAATCTGTGCGCTGCATGAATCCAACGTTGTACCAAGGTCGGGCAGTTGCGAACTGAACAGTGTGGCATTGGTCTGAATGGTACCAAAGTTGTTGCTAACTTGCCATGCCCTGCTGTTGTTTTCTGGTCCCCGCTGACTGGCTGCAGGTGCGTGTATGGGACACCAACACGCACGAATGCCTGGCCACATTGGTGGGGCACAATGGTGCGGTGCGTGCTCTGGCAGCCACAGACAGCCTGGTCTTCTCAGGCAGCGACGACACTACCATTCGGGTGAGGCAAACCTTTGGTGCAATGTAGATTTCTGCCGCTCCAACCGTTCGTTTTGTTTTTCAGGAAGCTACGATGCTCGTGTTGTGCTGGTTGTGGTTTAAGCTGCTAAGGTGTGGCCTTTTAGTAAGTGCGTGCCTTTTTCTCACGACAAATTGGGTAACAACATATAAAAAGCGCAGGTGTGGGATGCCTCCACCTTGACCTGCCTGCGCACGCTGGAGGGGCACGAGGACAATGTGCGGGTGCTGGCGGTGGGACATGGGCACCTGTTCTCCGGGTCTTGGGATAAGACTGTGCGGGTGAGTCTGCGGCTTTGGCAGTAAATTTGCTGCCAATCCGCTTAGCAGCACTGGCGGTTTGCAGCTGTCTGTTCACTATGCCACATGCTCCATTCTATTCCTTTTTGTGTGAGCACTTGCAATGTGTGCTGTGCTGATGCTCTGCCGCTTTGCTGCCTTGCCCCCCTGGCCTGCAGGTTTGGTCCTGCGAGAGCCTGACCTGCACCAAGGTGCTGGAGGGGCACAACGAGGCCGTGCTGGCACTGGCGGTTGGGGACCTTTTCATGGCCAGCGGCAGCTACGACACAACCATCAGGTTCTGGGACCTTGCCTCCTGGCAGTGTGTGCGCAAGGCCGAGGGCCATCAGGACGCGGTGCGTGTGCTGGCAGCTGCAGACGGCAGCAGCGTCATCAGCGGCGCTTATGATGGTGCTGTCGGCGTGTGGTGAGGTGGGCAAAGTCCTGCGGATGCCACATTCGGCTCCAGCAGTCCCTCCCGCTAGTGCGGCAGCCAGGCTGCCAACAGCCGATCGGTCGCACCACTGCCTGTTCCCTGCCAGTCACCTGCTCGCTGTTCCCAGCAGGATAGACCGTGGCTGGTTGAGGCCATGCAAAGGGCGCCCCTGAATGTCTTACAGTTGCATGATATAGAATCGTCCTGGTGCTGCACCCGCACTGAAGTTTCGTCGCACCCGTCCTGGTACTTACGTAGGCTTGCCGCCACCCTTCTAATCCACCTTGCTTCCTGCGTCTCACTTATTATTCCCTTGTCCAGCCCGTCTCAGTTTTCTTGCCGCCCCGTCCGTGATGTGGCACAGCTGCTGCTGCGGCTGCGAGGGGCCCAACAGATGCCTGTGAATGCCCTGCGCCTCCTCCCTCCCCATCCTCCCCCCTCTTTTGAGCCAGACCCATCAGCAACAACAAATGTTTGGCGCTTGTCCCTCATCCTCCCCCCCTCTTGTAGCGCTAGTTTGTACCTCCGCTTGTTCTGTATCGGCCTGGCGCATGGGCGCTGCAGTGCGCCGGCCTCTGCTCCGTATCCCTACCGTTTCGTTTGTGTTCTGTGTTGGTTCCGCTGCCCATTGCGAACAGTGCAGCCCAGAATCTGCTTATCTTGCCTTAAACACGGCTGTTGATGAGATTGCCGGTAACCTGCGCAAAGCAGAGCTGGGTAATTTACAGATTTCGGGGGCTATGAACCAGCCGCCAACAGGGTAAACTCCGGCACTCCTGCTACCCTGCGTCGCTTGGCCGGCTTGCTGCTACTCCGCTTCTGCTGTGTCTCCTGTTGCTGCTGCTGGCCGTGTGGCTGGGGTGCCTGCTGATCTGCTCCCACCTCCGCAGCTTGCCCTGATGCTGGTGGCGGTCCCATCCCCACGCCTGCTCCGGGCCGCTGCACCTGTCCCTCCGATACCAAAGCAGCCGCCATTGCCTCCAGTGCAGCGTCCACATCGTCCCTCACAGCCTCCAGGGCCCCCTTGGGCAGCCGGTGGTCCTTCACAAACGTGTTGTCTGCTTTCCTCAGCATATCCTTGAAGTGCCGCACGTCCTCGTGGCGCAGAAGGGTGAACACACGCCCACTGCGCCCTGCAGGCGGTCAGCACAAAGGCGGGTGAGAACGAGCAGTAACCAGCGGGGCAAAGCACTGGGACTTTGCCTGCAGTTTTTCAGGCAAGTGGACATGCTAGTCGATCGCGACCGTTCGCTTGAAATGCCAAGCAGGCAGGCTAGGCGGGGTGCGGGGATTAGTTGCTGCAAGCGTCCGGCGCTAGCACTGCAGCAGCACAGGCTATACCCTGCGCTGCTGGCCAACACCCATAGGTGTGCACGGGCCACCACATGCTGCGCTGAGCGCTGCACTGCGCAGCATGCTATGTTGCGCTGCGGCACTCACCAGCGCGTGCCGTGCGCCCCGCGCGGTGCACATAGGTTTTCACGTAGACGGGGGCGTCGTAGTTGATCACATTGTGCACGCCTGCAACGTCCATGCCACGGGTCATCGCATCAGAGCACACCAGCACCTGCACACAGGCGGTGGCGGGACGAATGTGGGGGATGCTGCGACGAGGAAGTAGGGGGCCGCCAGATAGAGACAGGATGACGGGCCAGCGAGGCTGAGTGGGCTAGGAGTGGGTGAAGGCAGTGATGCAACATCCAGACGGGGCATAAGTGGCGCGCCTGCCGCAGGGGGCAGAGGAATGCAGGCTCTTCTCTGGTTGCTCTTCTCCCTGCTTGGAGCCTACTCGATGCAATGTAGCCAAAGTCTCTAGGCAATTTGAGCCACCTCTGCCCCACCACAATGCCTCCCATGGATGAGATCAACCCCTGGCTCCCAGGCTGCCGCCCCGCCCACACCAGCGTAAATAGAGACCCAAGTCCACACCCACACCTTATTGCATGTGCAAACACGCCTTTTCACGTGCCAGAAAGAACCACCCGCAACTCTTCACCTGCTCTACACACCCACAACCACTTACACCCACACCTACACACAGCCACACCTTGGCTGCGCCGCTTCGGAACGCCTCCAAGTGCACGGCACGCTGAGGTGGCGCCAGCATGCTGCTGAACTCCACCACAGTTTTCGGCAGGCAGCGCAGCGCCGCCAACAGGAGGGCCAGGCGGTGGGTGGCCTCGATTGAAGAGGTGAACACGATCGTCTGCTGGCCACGGAGCTCCTGCAGGACAATGGGGAAGCCACGTGGCGCAATGGAAATGTAATGGCAGGGTGGATATGTAATGGCGGGGTGGATATGTAATGGCAGGGTGGACATGTAACGGCGGCGTGGGACTGTCGTGGTGGAATGGAAATGTCGTGGCGCAATGGATTGTAATGACGGGGTGGAAACGTGATGGGCGGGCAGAAACCGGGGGGTCAGGGTGCACAAGGGTGTACGTGCATGAGTGCCGGTATCGGCGCAGCGCAGCACCCTCTCAGCATCATCTGGCTGCCATGCTAGAGCAAGCACTGGCCTTGCGTGATACCAAGTTGGGTTATGGACTATGGAGCTACCGCCTGCCTGCCTGCCTGCCTAACTGGCTCGCTAGCTGGCTGCCTGCATGCCCGACTGGCTGGCTGTGTAAGTGGCTAGCAGTCTGTCTCACCTGCAGGAGGGCTGCCAGGGCTGCAGGCTTGCGCTCAGCCGGCACCACCAGCTTGAGCTCTTGCAGGCTGCGGGGCAGCTTATAGCGGTGATCCACTGCAGGCAGGGGGGAACAGGAAGAAAGGAGAGGAGCTTGAGCTGAAAGTGGTCACAAGGTGGCAGTCAGGGAGAGACTGTTGTGCCGCCGGGCAAGAGCCGTATGTTGGACGGCCTCATTTTGGGTGGTGCCGGTGCGGAGGGCCCGCCCAAAACAATGTGAAAGGGCAGCCGCAGGGATGAGAGCGTTAGCGTGACTTGGGTGTATGGCTTCTCGCCACAGATGGTAGCGTAAGCAAACTAAGTGAAGTACGGAGTGAAATGTGATGCAGGGCTCCTTACCCGCGCTCATGGCAATGTACCGGGGGCAGTACAGCTCCAGCCTGTCAATCTTGGATGGGTCGCGGGTGAGGGTGGCAGACACCACAAACTTGACCACCCGCCGCCCCTGCCCCAAGCCCTGCTCCTGGACCTCCCACTGGTGCGGTCCCTCCCTTTCCTGAAGCTGCTGACTGGGCTGCTGCCGATGCAAGGGCTGGCCTGCAGCCTGGCTGTGTCCTCGTCTCGCTGCCTCCACCCAAGATGCTGCTGTTGCAACGCTGGTGTGCGCACTACCGCCACCGCCGCCGCCGCCGCTGCCGCCGCCCCAGGCCTCTTGGCCGGCCAGCGCCGCCGCGGGCGGGACCACAGGTGCTGCTCGGAGTGCCGCCATCACCTTTGGGAGCCAGCCCTGGTAGGCCTGCCGCAGCAGCCTGTCTGTTTCGTCCACCACAAGGAAGCGAAGGTGGTGCAGGGTGAAGCCGGGGGTGCCCTCCAGGTGAGCGATCAGGCGGCCGGGGGTGGCCACCAGCACATCTGCCGGCCGGCAGGGGCGACAGAAAGGATAAGGACGGAATGGTGGGAAGCCCACGAGGAGTAACGTTCGCAGACCAGGACAGGGGAGGTGGTGGGTCACCCAGGATGCAGACAAGTCCCAGAGCAGAACAGGAAGAAGGAGCACAAGACGCACATAGCCCAACCTATGCAGATGAGGTGGGCAGCAACAACCTAGAGCCTTGCAGCTAATCAGCTCTAGAACCCCAGATGAGAAGCAGCGCCGAGAGGACCAGCACCGACAAGACCTCAGCAGCAGCGGCCCAGCAAGCACGCGCTAACGCCGCCAGCAAAAGTTAAGCAGCAGTGGCGCACACGCACCGATGTCTCCAGCAGCCAGCAGCTCTGCTTCAGTCGCCAGGGCGACCCTCCCAGCCGCCAGGCATGCTGTGAGCCCCAGCGCGGGGCACAGCGTGGACAGCACGCCAAACACCTGGGCCGCCAAGTCACGCGTGGGCAGTACCGCCAGGGCCCGCAGGTGCCGCACGGCGCGCCCTGAGAGTGCCTGGAGTATGGGCAGGGCGTAGGAGAGCGTTTTGCCGCTGCCAGTGGGGGCGCAGATGCAGATGTCGTGCGCTGAGCTGGTGCCGCCGGCCGTCTCGTGCCACACGACCGTCTGCACCGGGAACAGCACCTCGACGCCGCCGCCTGCACGAAAACGCAAGGTAATAGGAAATGGTTTGCACCTCCAGCAACAGGCTTGCTCAAGAAAACAAGGCCACTCAAGGCCAGTAGGACAATCTAAGAGGGGTGTGCGTCACGGCCATCCACAAGCACCAACAGCAATGCAATGGCCAACAAAGCTGCCACAGCCAGCAACCCCATGCGCACATGCCACCCCGACAGCACTGCTTGCTACCCACCCATCCACCCACCCACCTTCCAGGGCCCGTTTGAGCCGTGGATCGAGCCCTCGCACTTCTTCCAGGAGCACGCCCTCAGAGGCCTCTATCGCGATGGGCACACGCATCCAGGGCAGCACTGGCGCAGGCTTGCCCGCTTTCTTTGCGCCTGCCCCGCCGTCGGCTGTCCTCCCGTCGGCTGCCGCCCCTGCTGCTGCTACTCCTGGTGTCGCTGCTGCGGGCCCTGCTCCTGCTGCTGACGGTGGTGCGCCTGCGGCCTGGATGATGTCGTCAGTGACATTGCCATCCTGCTGGGTGGTGGGCGCATCCGGCTCGTGACTACCGGCTGCAGCCTGCAGCTCCGCTTCAGCTGGCTCTGCCGCCAGCGGCGCCGGCGCGTCGCCACCCTCGCCTGCAGCGGCCGCAGTCGGCAGCTCTGCAAAAGACACTTCTGACCGCCGCTTTTTCTCCTTCTTTGGCTTGTCAGGGCCATCCCCGCTCTTGCTGCTGCGCTTCTTGCTGCCGCCGCCCTCCGATTCTCGCCCGCTCTTTCCCATGTCTATATTCCTTTTGGATCACCGTTCAATGCAGTTAGTATTAACAATGCGAAAATGACGAGGTAGCAGGACGCAGCAACATGCATGTGCGTCGCTTCCCCGCGTCAACACAAATCATCCGATCAGGCAAGTATACACATGATGCTATGGATGCACGGGGTACATGCACGTGCCAGCCAGGCTGGCACCGACGGTGGTGCCGCCATGCTGCTATTGCCAGCCCGCTCCCCTCCTGCCTGCCTGCCTGCCTGCGTCCAGCCTGGATCGCACTGGAGCCATCTCGCCTCTCAAGTCTTGTTC
Organism: Ettlia oleoabundans; assembly: GCA_019693395.1. NCBI lineage: Eukaryota > Viridiplantae > Chlorophyta > Chlorophyceae > Chlamydomonadales > Ettlia > Ettlia oleoabundans. The sequence goes on from JAAMXP010000238.1 coordinate 38,080, forward strand.
AATCGAAGGCTGGCAATTTCACTCCATCAATCTCAGTTACAGTGCCATGTACGGATCACAACACCCTCAAACTTGGTGCGAATTGCAGCCAACAACCCATCTAGTCCAGCTGCACCCCCGCTGCGGCAAGCCCAGCCATCAAGCGCCGCACCATCCTGTTGCTCTCCAGCTCTAAATGCCTCAGTGGCATGTTGGTGAGAGGCGAGCAGGGTGTGTGCCCTGCTGCCACCTGTCGCGTGATCCAAGCTGCAAGGGACAGGCAGACAGGGGACACAAGCGGGGGCGCAAGCGCCAGTTCAGCTACTCAGCCATACTTTAGGCTGCCGACTGCCGTGTGGCTGCCTACGGACTGCTGCTGGCATGACCAAAGCAGACTAGCAGGCACACACACAGTCATACGTGCAGACATAGCCATCCAAGTTCTGCATCCTGGCCTAGCTAGTACGCGTGCCGCGCACCCTCAATAGCACATCGTTCGTATGTCTCGCCATCTGCCGCCACAACAGGGTCCCGCATCGGCTCCTGGGTGATGGGACACAGCAGCTCACTGAGCAAATCGTCATCAAGGCTGGCGGCTGAGCAGGCAGCACCCATCAAACTGCTGTCGCCGCCGCTGGTGCTGCTGTTGCTTGTGAGGCTGGTGTTGCTGCTTGCGAGGCTGGTGCCGCCGCCGCTGCTGCGATTGCTTGTGAGGCTGCCAATCCTACCGACTTTGCTGCTGCTCTCCCTTGCCAGGCCTACAGTATCACTGCCATCCCTACTGCTGCTGCTGCTGCTGCTGCTGCTGCGTGTGTTGCCTGATGCATCCGTCACGCCTGCCTGCTGCACATCTGCTGGCGCAGGGCACTCAGCTGCCATGCCTTTGCCGCCGTCTGCTGCTTCTTGCGATACCGTCGAGGGTGCTGGCGGCGCTGCTGCAGATCCTGACCTAGAATTTGCTTCTGGGCCTGTGCTGTGGGGAGGTGCCGCTGCAGTTGGGGTCGCCTCAGGTGCATCGCTGGGTGGGCTGCCAGCACCTGCTTCCGGCTGTGTAAGTCCCAGTTGCTGCATCAGCAGGCTAAGCTCTGCCTCCTCCGCTCCACCGGCTGCGCATTCTGCAGCATGCTCCTGCAAAGGTGCAGCTGCCGCTAGCTTTGCAGCAGGCGACAGGGGTTCCGCGCGTGCTGCTGCCTCTTCTCCTGCTGCTGCCAGGGGCCCCGTTTCAGCTGCTGCGGGGGCGGCGGCGGTGCACACATTACCCTTTGCCGTAATCAAAGCTGCATGTATAGACTGCCTCTCAACGCAACGGCCTTCAGGTCTGAAGGTGCTACTGTCTGCCGCGGGCGGAGCCTCTCCACGGTTTGCAGCTGCACCTGCTTCAGGGCCGCCAGGTGCATGCTGCAGGGCCGCAGCTGCGCTGGCCGTTGCAGGTCGAGAGACAGCTGGCGAGGTCTGCCTCTGCACAGCAGAATCAGGGGCAGCCTGCTTCTGCTGGCGCGCTTTCTGTCTCGCGCGGCGGTTGGCCTTTGTCGCAGCCTTGGCGTGCTGCTGCCGCGCCTGCTGCTCCTCCTCAGCCAGAAGCGCTGCTGCTGCGGCATCGGCGGCGGCGGCCGCCTCTTTTGAAGGGCAGGGCTTGGCGGTAGCGCGCTCATTCAGTACTTGAGCCGCTGTTGGGCAGCCTGCAACCAAATGCGGGGTGTGTCACTTGATTCGGCATTGACCTACATATGCCGAACTCTAAAGTGCTGTGGTGGCCAATGCCATGTCCCACAGGAAGCACAGCATGGCACGATGCCAAAACGAACACCAACGTCACCGCTACTACCCTCCCATAGCAGACGTTGGGCCCCACAATGCCGCCTGCAGTTTTGGCAGCTTCACACATCCACTTCCACTTCAAACATCCAGCTTCGCGCACTCCATGCCGAGTTACAAGCGCCCGGCTTCAAGAGTCCAAAAACACCCACCGGAGGAGTTGCCCTTGCCCCGCTTCTCCATGAGCTGCAGCAGCCGCTCAGCTGCCCGTTGCTGGTAGTCCGCCGCCACTTGGCGCGGGGTTTGGCCCCGGCGGTTGCGAGCTGCCAGCAAGGCCCCCGGCTGCGGGCTGGCTGCCACCAGCCATCGGATGGCGGCCAGGTGCCCGTTGCATGCGGCGATATGCAGTGCTGTGTTGCTGAGCTGGTCGACAGCCAACATACTTGCCCCTGCTGCCGCCAGTGCCTCCAAGCAATTGGCGTGGCCCTTGCCTGCAGCAAGCTGCATGGCTGTCAGGCCGTTGGTGTCGGTAGCCTCGACGTCCACGCCAGCAGCAACGAGCGCCTGCACGCAGCCGACGCGTCCGCAGGCTGCCGCCCAATGCAGCGCCGTATGGCCGTGCCGGTCAGCCGCTTCCGTGCGTGCCCCAGCAGCAAGCAATGCTCTTAGGCACGCTTCCTGGCCGTTGGCGGCAGCGGTGGCCAGCGCAGCTTTTCCCTCTCCATCCAGGGCCTCCATATCGGCGCCGGATGCCAGCAGCACCGCCAGGCGCACCACATCCCCCTGGCTGGCCGCTGCATGGAGCTTGATAGTCCTGTCATCTGCCGCGTCTGTCTGCAGTAACAATGACCAGAACACAAAAGCAGGTCAACACAAGGCACTGCTCAGCAGGCATTTGTTGCTGTATCAACATATGCAGCTGATATAGCAGTGGGGGGGTTGTAGTGATCCAGCCCCCGTGCACCTGCAGGTGTTGCTGCAGGTCGTCTTCGGGAGCCCGAGGTGCAGCCTTCGCTTCCTTTGCATTCTCATCTGAGCTGGTTGTACTGTCCCTCTTTCCTCGCACTGCGACAGGACCAAATTTAGCTAGAGTAAGCCAGGGTGCACCTAGGGTGCCCAGCGCGGCGTCAGCAGCTGCCGGCGGCGCAAGGGGCGGCTGTGGTAGGGTCCGCGGCGGGCGACCGCGGGCTCACCCGTGCAGCAATGACAGTTGCTAGCGTCCATCGTTGACCGGTAGGACCCGGCGCGAGCGCGGGCGGCGGAGATTGTGACGCGCTGGGGACTGGGCGTGTGTGAACTCTAGGCGCGCACACGCCAGTATGGGACTCGGTGTAACTACAGCCTCCAAATGCAGCCGGCACGTGGTCAGAGGTGGATGAGAGGCTTGAGCCTGGGTCGGAATTTCGGGGATAGTAGGGAAGGTGGGGACTGGCGAGGGACTGGCGATGCTGCCGTCTGGAAAGCACTTGGCTGTTTATATTCGCAAGGGCAGCCCAGCAAAGTGAGTTACATCCGTAGCTCCTGCCAAGTCACGGTTGTAGCACACCGTTGGTGCCGGCCCGGGGGCAGAATCCCACAAGGCAGGCCACACCGGTAAATCTGACGTTCCGCCTGTTGACTGCGCTCCAGTGGAAAGCTGCTGCCATTGGCAGCAATGGAACGCGCTAGCAAACTAATGCAACATTCAATAAACGATATGACGCTTGCGAGGCTCATGTGGTACCAGTACCAAGTGGCGGCATGTACATGGATGAAGAGCAGTCCCCTTTCCGCTGCTGCGGGCGGTCATCAGGCAGGAAAGGTGCGCAGCAGGGTCACTTTATGGAAGCAACAGTCGTCTAAACTCCCCGGGATGACTATATCATTGCGACAGTCAAACGGTTCTGCCACACTACGAAATGTCGAAGACGAGGCACTTGCCGCTGTTTAATATGCTCTCTGCTGCCATTTGCTGGTGTGGGGCATGCGCAAGACTCGTCCAGCTGCTGAGGTGCTCTGTGCATTTTGTGAGTACGCAGGCTGGGTGGCCGAGCACTTTAACTGCAGGTGCTGATATGCTCTGCCAATTTGCGAATGGAATGAGCAAGCTGGCCAGTAGACTTCAGCAATACGTCGACGGTACAGTTCTGCGGGTGCTTCGTCCAAGGAAATTGCCTATTGGTCATCAGAAAATCTGTGGATGATTCCTCGAATGGATTGAGGGCTAGAATGCGGCCGCCGGGCTGTCCTCCACACTTCTTGCTCTCTGTTCCCTCCTTATTGCTTTGCTGGAGCCTGCCTGACCCGCAAGCTAATCAACGATGCAAACCATGCAGCACCGAAACGTAATCGCAGTGCTGCTTTGCGCGCTCGTGGGCAGGGCGGCAGCAGAATGCCTGAGCGTGGCAGAAGTGGCACAAAAGGAGGGAGGCTTCTCAATCCTGCTGGCCGCTGCTGAGGTGAGGGTGTGCCCCCGGGAGCACTAGGTTGATTGTCCGGCTGGGAGCAGTGGCAAGACCAGCCGGCACCTGCCTGCTGCCCCTCCCTGCAGGCGATGCACGTGTAAGCGCTCGCTTGCCCACTGGCCGGCCTGGTTGCTCGCTCCCATGCTTCTTCCCAGGCTTCGAGTCTCGCTTGATCTGTTGCTTTAGCACTTTCCCATGGTCTGCCCTCGATTTGTCTGCCTGCAGGTGTCAGGATTTGTGCCCGCCCTGAGCGACCGCGAACTGCATGCCACCGTGTTTGCCCCCACAGACGAGGCATTTGAGGCGCTGCTGGAGGAGCTTCACATCACAGTGGAGGACATGCTAGCTGAGCCTCTGCTGCTGCAGGCGGTGAGTGGGTGCTTGGGGGGGAGGCAAAGCTTCTGCTTGGGAGGCGGGAAAACTCGTCCCACGCTGCGTAGGCACTCTACCTACCCTTGCAGCCTGTGCCTCCCCATCTTCCTGCCTTTTTAAGCGTGGACTGCTCATTGAGCGTGGACTGCTCATTACTAATGTGCCCCACACTTCACTGCCACCTCATGAGTGCATCATCAGCTTCTTTCGCTTGCCACCTTCCCTTCCTGCCCGCAGGTGCTGAAGTACCACGTCGTGCCCGGTGCCGCCCTCACCTCCAAGCAGCTGCGAGATGAGATGGAGCTGTCCACCCTGCTGGCCGCCGACATCGAGGCTGAGGCTGAGGCCGCCGCCGCCGCTGAGGCGGGCTCCTCCACGGGCCTGAAGAAGAAGAAGTTCGGCAAGAAGATGGGCGGGGGCGAGGAGGAGGAGTCTGAGGATGGAGTGCTGACCATCCAGGTCCAGAAGGTGACCAGTAGGCCGGACTGTCGGGTAGATATTGGGCTGAGCTTTGCTTGGGCAGGGATGGCTGCTTGTTGTGCGCCCTGCTCTTCCTGGTTTGTTGCTTGCTTGGCTGAACGTTCCAACCGGCCCACCCCACCAAGCTCACTGTAACCTCTGTCCATCATGTGCAGGTGTACGGCCTGAAGCCCCCCTCCGCAGGCAAGCGCTTCACCGTGGTTGGCTCCCTGAGTGAGGCCGAGGTGGTGGTGGCTGATTTGAATGCCGGCTGCCCCACAGTGGTGCATGTTATCGACAACGTTCTGCTGCCAGACCTGGAGTAAGCGGCTTTGGAGGTGGCAATGCTCAACTTGGCAGTTGCAGCCTCTGGTCCGCAGAGCGGAAACTAGTTGTCTGCGCAGCCACGTCCCCCTTTTCCATTTGAAACTCTCCACATGCTCTGGTCAGCGTTGAGTCACCACCCTCAAACTGCCCTTCGTTGATCTGTCCCTGATCTGTTCTCCTCGATTGATATTATGACAACGTGTGTATGTAATGATAATATGCAATGAATAACATCAATAAACAGTAACGCCCTGCCACTGATGGCGGCCTGATCAGCTCAGTTCACAGTGTGCCAATGCGGCTGACCATGCCAACTCGCACAGTCTGGTCATAGGCGCCAGCCACAAACACGCCCGCCTTGTCGGTGCTCCAGTCAAAGGCGCGTACAGGCTGGCACGATATGAGCCTGTCGCACACCTGCTCTGAGCTGCCCACCACACCCCGTGGCTCCCCATCCTCGTCCTTCACGGATCTGCAATGAATATATTTGCAGGGTCCTTGTGTGGATGATTTCAGGATGATGCAGGCTGTAGTCAAGCTTGAGCAGAGGTATCACGGACCTGCACACCCACCTAAGCTCCTGGCCCTGGCACCCCGGGCAGAAAGCTACACGGTAACTGCCTGCCTAACGCTCTCACGAGGCAGCAAGCAATTCAAGCTAGCACCCACCTTTGGTCAGGGTAGCAGTATTTGTGTAGCGACAGGCCCCCGTCGCCGCCGCACACCATGAACACATCACGGTTCTGGGGCAGGTGATGCAACCCCCAGAGTGTCGCCTCCCGCCCGTCCTTTGCCTGCAGCTTCTGTAGTTTTCTGGCAAAGCCGTGGCGTGGGTGCTGCGTTCGGGCTTCAAACAAGCATAGCTGGCTCTCCATGCATGTGGCCACAAATTTGTTCATGGCAATGTCCCGCCGATCAAACTGCAGACGGATGAACAGGCAAAGGGCAAGGGCTGGGAATGTGACCTTATTTAGTGGGGAATCACATGGCCTGAATGCAAAGAGCAGGACACGCAGCACGGCACCTGCCAGCAGAGGGTCGATTCTCTGGTTGCATGCAGTAGTTTTTGCCTCGGCCCTGTACCCTCGAGGTCGCTCCATTAGCCGGGGTGTGTTCTGTGCGGTACTTCTAGACAAGCAATTGCTGTCTCATCTCACCCACCTGCACGCCACAAACGCCCTTGCCCACATTTGTCTCCCACCGCACTTTTGCCGCTCGCAGGTCAAACATCTTGATGTCTCCGTTCTCATACCCAGCTAGCAGGCAGCGCTCAGCCTTGTTGTATGAGTTGCCAAAGGCCACACACCAGCAGTCACTGCCGCTTGTGGCACCCCCGCCACTGCCTGGTTGTGCAGCGGACGCCCCTGCTGCAGGCAGGAACGCGGTGGTTGGCGCCTCAGGCTGCCGAGGGTCCCACACCCGCACGCCGCCATCCTTGCTAGCAGTTGCGATAGCGGGCGCGCCACACTTGTCGCTCTGTTGGGCACATATAGCATCAAAATAAGGTTTCGTTTGAGCTCTTAGTGAGCCTCCAATCATTCACAGGCCGTGTTCACCCTGATTGCAGCCTCAGGCTGTTGCAGCATGCATGCAGCATTAATCGACTATCCTCTCAATGCCGCCCCTCTACCTCACCTGCCCGCCAAAGGCGTCAACCCCATGTATGACGCCAGCATGCGCCTGAACCATGAACAGTGGCCCTGCATCCAACCGTCCTACATCCAATATTCGCAACTCGCCCGTCTGGGTGCCAACGGCCAGGTGGGCATCTGCCTCGGCGCTGGCGCCAAAGCTGCCGCATTGCAGCGAGTGCGGCTGCTCATGCTTCGCAACCTGCTCTAGCTCCAGCCCGTCCAGCTCATACACCTCCAGCATACCGGTGCCCCGGGGGCGGCATCCCAGAGCCACGAAGCGGGCTGTGCCGGGGATCCACCTGCAACAGCCGGGAGCGGCGCAATCAATGGCGACAGCAGCTGTCATTGCCGCTGGAGCCCAGGCAGCCCTACGGGGGTCTTGGAGCCTGTGGCGCTACAAATTGACGTCCACAGCCCGCTTACTTGACTTCGTGAAGCGTGTATGACAGGGTCCGGTGCACAAGCTCAGCGATTTGGGGGGCGTCGTTTGCCATGCTGTCTGGCCGTCGCTTCAGCGTCTACCGCGGCTGCTGTCGCAGCAATTTGAGTTGCACTGGCGATTTCTTGAACGCACAGGCCGAGCTCCTTCCGCCGTCCTTTGGTTTCGTGCCCAGTCACTGATTGGGTGCCTGCGCAGATGACGCACGCAAGGCTACGAACAATCCAGAGCCTGAACAACAGAGATGGTGGCTAGCCCGAGAATTGTCGCACATGCCTGCACATGCTGCGTTGACCGCCAGCGAGGCCGTTTGACCACCGATGCCGTGCCACTGGCTCGCAGGCTTTTCCAATGTCACCATAACGCGTGCTACAGCAGCAACAGTTTTTTTTATAATAAAGTACTTGTTGTAATGAAATATGGGGTGCTCCAGGTCACAGCTCATCCTTGCGTTGCCACTCGCCCTCGCTGCCAAACAGCTCGCGCAGCTGCTGTTTCTGCCGCTCGGTAATGGTTCGGGGGAAGGCCACAGTAAAGGTAACCCACATGTCGCCACGTGTGGTCTGCAGAGAGCATTAGGGATCACAGCAGTAAGATAGCCATAACAAGCATTACGAACGCAAAATCGCTGGCAACAGCGCGAACCACAGTGTACTCCAGCAAGCCCAAGCAACCAATCAAACCACGGTGATACTAACCACACCGAACCAGTCAAACAGTTGCTTTCTCACCTTTTCATACCGCGGCATGCCTTCTCCCTTGAACCACCGCACCTCGCCAGGCCGTGTGACTCCCTGCGTCCCAATCTGCACCTTGTGCCCATCCAAGTGCTCAATCTGCGGGAGCGAGGGAAACAACCAAACATTCCGCAGTGATTTCAGGATTCGGCAACGCATGGAAAGGCAACAGAGAAGGAAGGCCCACCACTAACAAGCGCAGAGCGGCCCAAGTCAGCAAGCAAAATTTTGTTTTCCGCATCACCCAGGAGCCTTCCGCAACTAATGTCAGCACCCAAATGCCAGCACCCACCTCGCGGTCAAAGCCCACCAGCGCCTCAAGCAGGCTGATTGTGGCATTGTACATGAGGCCGTCACCGCGCCGCTCAAAATGCGGGTGGGGTAGCGTGCGCAGCACGATGTGCAGGTCGCCGTGTTCACCTGCAAAGGGCGCAGCGCAGTTCATTCAGGCGAGTTGCAAGAAAATGCATGGGAGCTGGTCGCCATGGCAAGGAAAAGCTACTTAACACATGTACAAAATGCGGCTACCGGGAAGCCATGTTGCAGGAGCAGATGGTGGCCTTTGGAATTCAATCAGTAGCAGGTGTGCCAGGCACAACCATTGCCCATCCACACTTTGCCCTGCCTGTGAGTGCCCATTACAACACCCACGCTGTCCAGCGCTGGACCCAGCCCTCGTAAGAAGTGCATTGTGCCTGCAGTGTCCCCTACCCCCTACCACTGCAGCGAGCGCCTCTAGTGAGAGGCAGCAGCGCAGCTGCTGCCACACCACCTTCTGCATCTGCTGCCTGGCTTCCAGCTGTGCCCCATGAACC